>OU343221.1:310750155-310872008 GCA_910596185.1 Chrysanthemum makinoi
CACCATAAACTGAATTTGCAGACCATAAATTGAAAAACAAAAATCTGCACCACTAACTTAAGTTGTCACAACAAATAAAGACCTTCTGAGAACAAAGAATCAAAAGCAGACCACTTCCCAACTATTCAGCCTCTGCAGCCCACAAACCATATAGACGAGCCAACCAAAGACATAACATATAAATGGTCGCTCTTTGAAAACGAGCAACTGAAACTGCAGACCATAAAGATGATTTTCAATGCTTATTGACTATGGCATCCAACTTACATAATTTTAAGTCCCGTGAATAAATTAAACATTGATGCTCCAAAATACAATCCTAACAACATATGTGTTAGCTAATAAATATATAACATTATCAGCTATTGTAATAAATTTATATCCTAAAAGGATAAGTTTCGGTTACATGAAACTACAGTCACAAAGGTACTAATCTACTATGAACATAATTAGTTTAGAATAAGTAATCCCAAACACCCCCACTGCAGTAAGAAAACCACACCAAAACAAAGGCAAAGTAACTTACAGATATCATGTTCAAGTCAATTACAGGCTTTTGGGTTTGACCCATACGATTTTGACTTCCAAGAAAGTCAACTTTTTTACTCAAATCAAAAAACGCAGATGCCCATGGTCCATTGACTCTGACTCTTTGGTCTGCAATCACTCTTTGAACCGATTGTTGTTTTACACCATGTACAGATTTTCCAATAAGCATGTCATAATGAGTACACACTTGTTGTGGGCGTATTCGCCATAGCTCTTGGCGGTCTTGAACAGTTTGGTTGTTTGTTTGATACTACTAGTGATCTTGACGAGATCATGGATTGTGTCCAGGGTTACCTTAATTCCTTGCTTTTTTTTATATCATCATGTATTAATAATTTATTAACCGCACAATAAACGCCATGTTTGTTTCTCAGGTATCGGACGTGGCGGTGAGTTGGACTTTGTAAATGGGATCGCGTGTGCCCTGATGTTTCTTGAGTGCTATCAACCAAATGTTCAAAAAAGAATTCTTATCTTTACTGGAGGTTCGTATTTTTATGCTTAGATCTTCCATCCTACTTTTGTTTACTAGTATTTTGCCATCTCTTATTATATCTAATTAATACAATAGTTAAATTAATGCTGTCTGTGTGTGTGTGTTTCTTGGCTGCCAGTCCCTACAGATATGGGTCTTACGAACAAGTGTGGAAACAGTTTTAAAAAAATGGGTATAGCTCTTGATCTTTTCAACTTCTGTCTTAAAGGAAGAGAACAAACCGATGCTTATTTTGTAGATACATAGTTGCACTTGGCATATTTTGGATGCTTGCTCGAGTTTCTGGGTTTTCAAAGTACGCGTTAAAGTAGAAGCCGTAGTTTTCGTTCAAGTGATATATTTTCTATGCAAAATATTGTAATTGTATTAGTTTTAGCATGAATATGAATTTGTTAATGTCCAGTAGAGTATTGAATAGGGGTGACAATTGAGTCGTGTTCGAGTTGACTTATTCGGGTTCGCGGGTTGGCGGGTCACTATAACCTCAACCCAAAAACGACCTATTTATTAATCGTGTCAAGAAACTCAACCCTATCCCAGACCTGCATAACATGTGCAACCCGTTTATGACCTGTTTAAGTAATAGGTCAAGTGGTGAATAAGGTTGGTGGTTTGCTGATTTAACTAGTTTAAATAACATACAAATAACTATACCGGAAATTTCAATGATGTGCAAGTTATAATCGTAACTCACTCATATTAAGTACATAACAAAATACATTAATCCAAATCTAACATAAAATCTAAGTTATATATTTTATTTTTAGAGCCTCGTATACTTAAACGAGTTCACGTGTTAACCTGTTTAATACTTACTCAACCCAAACACGACCCGTTTATTAAACAGGTTAGACGTGTTGACTTGTTTTTTACCCAAACATGTTTATTCTCAACCCAAACCTGTTTAACTTCATGTCGGGTTCGTGTCGTTTATCGTGTCGTGTCGAAAATTGCCACCCATAGTATTGAATTTGAAATTTCCTATGTAGCTATACTTTCATATTGTAAATCTATATCTATACTACTTTATAAAGTATTTGGAACTTGCTTATAATAGATTTTTAAAAAAAATTAAGATTCAACACTTGCTTATAATGGAAATAATTGTGTTACGTTTGCTATTAAATCGATACAAGTCTATCTATACATTTTAAGCATTACAAGTAAAAAAAAAAAGCTATTTACAACTATTTAGCACAAATACATTAACACATACAATTAATATACTATTTATTGTATAGATAGTATAGATAAAGTTCTCATAAAATTATTGTTAAGAAAAGCTTATACTCAAAAAGTATGATTGCTGAAATTTTTAATTATAGGGTATCCGTCACTACAACGAGTGAGTACTCTGCTAGTAAATCTTGTATTGGTTCTAATATCGTGCGGATAGATATAAAAAGTAGTTTTAGCCCATTTTTAGATTTGCATTTGCAGACATTTAGAATTTAATTGAGCAACGACTTTTGTTGCAAAATTTGCATCCTCTAGCTTTCGTTGGCAAAAGCTAATAACGATGCGAAATTATAGTTCGGTGGTTAATAGCAACGGTCAACGGTTGTTGCTAAACTGGATAATTAGCAATGACTTTACACTATAATAAATTTACCAACGGCATCAGTTTTAGTTGCTGGTTAGCAATGAATCGAAGAAATTGGCAACGACCTCCACTTACCAACGGCGATATAGCACCGAAGGGTGTTTTTGCTAACGCCATTTAGCAACGAAATTAGGCAGTTTAACAACTACAGGCTGTTGCTATTGGCAGTATTTCTGGTAGTTACATATGATCTCAATACATAATTGACTAAGACTCATGTGCCATGATCCTTTTCTTGATTCGTAACTATCATCAAAACCCTTTCTTATCATCAAATCTTACACAAAACCATAAAATCAAAATATACATATATTAAATCAATTCATATATATAACATCTCTTTAAATCATCCGCACAAACAAAAACACAATATTCATACACACATCCGATGGTGGATGTCGGATCCCTTGATAGTGGCATTTATATGTTATAGTGGTGGAGGTGGCTGGTGGTTTAGTGGTGGAGCTAGGTGGCACTGGCTGGTGGCGAAGATGATGAAATTCAAAAGTTCATTTAAAGTTGCAAAAAATTTAGTTCGCTATATCAAATTAAAAAGAATAACAAATAAGATACATAAAGATGCAATTAGCCTAACTGTGTGACAATACTTGCAACTTAACTTACTCTTCAATATATATAGAACAATTGTAGCATTTCTATGAAGTCTTTAATTATAGCAAACGATAAATTCAATAATAGAATGCTTGACAAATTTTGAACCATAAAGCTTGTTGATAAGTTACTAAAACTATCAAACAAACTCGACTAATGCACTATCAAAATTAATCTGCACCTCACAATACTTGTGATGTACATAGTGCTATTCATTGATTTGATACCGTAATATGTAATTTGTTCGTGTGATCGAAGTTGCTTTAGTTATCAATAAACGTAAGGTCTATTACATCTTGATGATGTCAAATTTCAATATCAATGCCAAAAAGTTTAACGATATGATATTGAATATTTCATCTCTATTATTATAATATTTTAATAATAGTGAACGTGCATGTGCATAAATTATAAGGACGTCAAGAATAATACAGGTAGCCAGCTAGTTTGAAGCAACCGACAAAGATGGCATACACGTTTTTCATTCTTGTATACTCCGTATTAAAGAAAAAAAAAATCTCAACCTACGAAAAAATAATATCTATTTGTTTTGTACCTCCCAACACCTTACACCTAGCTATCAATAACAAAATGTAATCTCTTCAGTTTTAAGCACGTATTTTTTTTTTCCCCATAGGTTTGTCAGGTGAAATGATCGATTAATACTAAGCACAAACACATGCAGATCGATCGGGTCAAGGAAAACGAATTAGGTATATGTCAATGTATACAAGATCGATCATCTTCCAAGTGTAACGTTAACGAATGCATAAAAGTGACCATCCTTTTTTAAGTGCGATGATAAAGTACTTCAATTTCAACTAGCCTCATTTTTCTCATGCTATGACTGAATCCTTATAAATGTACGTGTCACAACAACTGCCCTATATCATTTTTTAGCACCAAATAAGGAATAAAGGACTCTTAAGTTGTATCTGTTAAATTTTGGGGTATTAATCTGTGGCAAACGTATCATTCTATCAATTGCTAATGGTTTTCAAGTTATGTTCAGTGCAGGCTTATTACAGGGGTTAATTATGGACAAAGCATAAATGGTTTAAAGTTCCAAGAAGTTTTTCACTGAAGCATTTCATTTCTCACTGATGAGTCATTTATACCGTTAGAGGGCTTTGTGTATCTTTATCTCCTATTTAATAAGTCCTTAATCTAGGTTAGAAGAAGCAAGTGTGCAAATATCAGTCTCACATTCTTCTTTCTCATCATTACATTGATCTTGTCTCTTCTTTGATTTGTAGTTCTGTGCTCTATCATTAATCTAACCTTGAACACTTTGGATATTGTTGATTTAATCTAAGCCACTATTGAGGCTTGTTTGAATAAAAGTTCTATTGTTTATCTATTGTCCGATACTTTCGTACATGGTATCAGAGCATCAGGCTCATAATCATTATTGATTCACCATCCAAGGGTTTCTTCATAGAAACTTGGGGACATCTCTTCATCAACAAATTGGTGGTTTGGGGTTATTGCTATTGGCATAATCACTGGTTATTTCCTATTGTGATTTGTTCTTTCCGCTGCATATTGCTCTGTAAGTCTAAGTCTATTCTCTTCTCCAAACAAACAGACTTAAGTCTTTGTGGGTGCAAACGGGTAAACTAACATCTTGATCTGCCACCTTTGAGTGGTATGAATACTGCTCCGGTTTACCCCACCACGTGCTTGGTGCTTGTTATTTCTTAATTACAAAGTCTTATTTATTTCTTTATCTGTCTATCCGCCTTGCTGTATCTCACCTCGTGTTATTTGCTGTCTTATTGTTTGCATTATGGCCGCTGGTGATGATAATATGGTGGTGGTGGTGGTTCTTCCATCGAGAAAGCTTATCCTTTGGTGATGCTTTGTATTTACACCCCAATAACACCAATGGTACTCCCATTATTTCTATCAAACTCACTAGAACTGAAAATTATAAAATATAGAATATGGCCATGACCTTTGCCTTAAGGAATCATAATAAGTTAGGGTTTATTGATGGTACTTGCTTAAGAGATGACTCAAACCTCGGCTTCTAATCAATGGGATACTTAAACTGTGGTTACCTGGATTCTTAACTCTCTCACCCTGAATTATTTGCCTTGTGGTGCTATCTATGCTAAAACCGCTATGAAATGTGGAATGATCTTAAAGATACTTATGATAAGGTTGATGGTTCAGTACTTATTTTAATTTGCATAAAAATATAAACTCTCTTAGTCAAAATGGGTCTTCTGTCGATTATTACAACAACCTCAACTCTTTATGGAAACAATTTGATTGTATGATTAGCTTGCTCCCACACTTTTGTGAGGCTGCAAAACATTTTGAAAAACACAATAAGCTAATCAAATTAATGTAATTTCTTATGGGTCTTGATGACACTTATGTTCCTATCAGAAGTAACATTCTAACCAGAGATCCATTGCCTAATGTCAAATCTGCTTTCTCTGTTGTCTCCGGAGAAGAATCTCACGAAATGTGTCATCCGGGAATAGCTCGCTAAACCCAATGCCACTGCTTTGCCTTTGCAAAAACTTTTGATAGTGGAAAATTTTTTGATAACAAAGAAGGATCAATCAACAACAATTTCAATAAAGGGTGCGGTTTCAATGCGGTAATGACTTCTAATAATAGAGGACCAAACATGAATCTCAAATGTACTAACTGCAAAAACCCGTCACACTATTGATAGATGTTATGATCTTGTTGGTTATCCTGCTGGATATGTTAAAAAGAACATTAATGCTAAACCTTCAGAAGAACAATGTTTCCAGCGATACTAATCATATCATCGATAATAGAGCTAGCAACTCTCCCGTCTCTTTGTCTAATGAATGACTCTCCGGACTTATGAGTCTTCTTAATGACAACAATGTGTCTTCTGCTAATGCCAACATGATAGGTAAAATTTTTTCAGGAACCTTCTTTAATGGCGGTTTCAAGTTTAATATAAACTTCAACAAATTTTTAACAACAACACAAAATCCTTATCTGGAAACATCAGTCTTGGTTGGATTGTTGACTCGGTGCAAATCAAAGACATGACCTGATCTGCCAATTTTTTAATTAATGTTGTTGACATTTCAAAACTTGGTCTAACCATTGGACATCCCAATGGTACTCATGCCCTAATTACTAAAATTGGTGACTTAAAGGTCAATAATGACCTAACTCTTTTTGATGTTCTGGTTGTTCTTGAGTACAATGTCAGTCTATACCGTTCATAAGATTGCTAGAGACAATAAGATGTTTGTTGGGTTTAATGAATCTAATTGCTATATACAGGATTTACATCAAAAAAGGATTGTGGGGATTGGTAAACAATGCAATGGGTTATATATGTTTGATATTGATTTTACATGTAAGATTACTTCTAATAAGCTGTATTTCGTTTGTCATGTTTCTAGAAATCTCGGCATCAAAGACTTGGTCATCCTCCGACCAAGTCCTACATATACTTAAATCCACTCTTAAACTTGATAGTTCATCGAATCGACCATCTTTGTGATACTTGCAACAAAGCTAAACAAACCAAGGAACCATTCCCTAAAGTGAACATAAATCAACTAAAATTGGTCAACTTGTTCATCTAGATGTATGGGGACCATATAAAGTCACTAGCAGAGATGGTTACAAATATTTTTAACTATTGTTGATGACTACTCTAGGCGTGTGGGTTTATATGCTTAAGGGAAAAGATGATGTTTATGTTTTCATTGTTAACTTTACTCATATGCTATCAAATCAATTTGAACACAATGTTAAGATTTTCGTAGTGATAATGGGACAGAATTTGTCAATAATAAAATTCAACACTTCTTTCATGAAAAAGGAATTTTACATCAAACCTCTTGTGTTTATACACCCAACAAAATGGTATTACAGAAAGGAAACATAGGAATCTCCTTAATGTGGCTAGATCCCTTATGTTTCGTGGGGAATTACCTCTATATCTTTGGCCTTTGAATAATGTGTTCTAACTGCCTATGTCATAAACAAGTTACTTTCCTTCGTTATGTCCGCAAGTCCCCTTCTCCCTTGTGTATGGGCATGACCCTTCACTCTCTCTCCTTAGAGTCTTTGGCTGCTTATGATATGCCACCATTCTCAACATCTCTGATAAATTTGGTAGTAGGTCTGAGAAAAGTGTCTTTATTAGTTATTCAAATGAGAAAAAAGGTTATAAACTTTTGAGCTTAGAAACAAAAAATATCTTTTATTCCAGAGATGTCAAATTTTATGAAACTGTTTTTTCCTTCAAAATGAAAAATACTTTGTCAAAACCTTTTGTTGAAACTTATGTGCCTAAAGATTTAAATCACAAAAATTTCTTTCACTCACAAATAAGTCCCAATGATGAAGGGAGAGTGACATCCTATGATGATGGCACCGTCTTGAGTCATCCTACTAAGGATGATGAACCTGTTGCAACGTCTATAGATGATAATACACACCATGAGGGCACCATATCACATGAATCACATCCCGCTAATGTATCTTTCGATTCTGTGATACATCATCTCGATTCAAATCAGAACTCAACTGAACAGAAGGAGGCTTGCCACCACTACCTTGCTAGAAGGTCAACGAGTTTCTAAGTTGCCCGAATCTTAATGACTTTATTGTAGAATGGAAAGTCAAATATGGTGTTGAAAAGGTTGTTAATTACTCTAACCTTAACAAAGATAATTATTGCTTTGCTTCTAGTCTTAATAAAAGTATTGAACCTACCTGTTATGAAGAAGCTATCCTTGATAGTAATTGGGTTGATGCTATGAACTCTGAAATTGAGGCCTTAAATGAAAATCATGCTTGGGATATAACCGATCTCCACCTAATAGAACTCCCATTGGTTACAAATGGATCTTTAAAATCAAATATAAAGCCAATGGTGAAGTTGATAGATACAAGGCTAGATTAGTTGCTAAAGGTTACAACCAAAGGGAAGGAATAGACTATGATGAAACTTTTTCCCCTGTTGTGAAAATGTACTCATGTTAGATGTCTTATTGCCTTAGCTGTGAAAAACAAATGGCCTCTTTTCCAACTTGATGTTAACAATGCTTTTTTGTATGGAGACCTTGATGAGGATGTTTATATGACCATCCCCAAGGGGTTCTGTAATGAGAATAATAAGAATAAAGTTTGTAAATTTGTCAAATCTCTATATGGCCTCAAACAAGCTCCCAGGAAATGGAATGAAAAACTTGTTAGTGTTTTAAAGGAAAATAACTTTGTTCAATCTGTTAATGATCATTCTTTGTTCACCAAAATAGAGAATAACAAGTTTATTGCTCTGCTTGTTTATGTGGATGATATTGTCCTTACTGGAAACTGCATTGATGAGATAAACCTATTCAAAGAGTTTCTAAAATCAAAATTTCATATCAAAGACTTGGGAAACTTAAAATATTTTCTTGGCATTGAGGTCTTAAAAACTGGGAATGACATATGTCTCACCCAAAGGAAATATTGTCTTGAACTCCTCAAAGAATTTGGTCTTCGGGTGCAAACACTGTCGCGGTCCACCCTATGGAACCCAACTCGTTCTTTCATACATTCCACCCCGCTGATGATCCCTTACTTGTCAACATCACTAGTTATCGGTTACTTGGGAAACTTATCTATCTCACCCATACAAGACCCGACATCTCATACTCAGTTCATTGTCTGGCACAATATATGCATTCTCCCTTGAAATCTCATCTAGAATGTGCCCTCAATGTTCTGAGATATCTAAAAGGAGCTCCAGGAAAAGGTCTAAGGTACAATCTCAGCAACTCGAAAATCATCTTGAAGGATATAGTGATGCGCATGGGCTAAATGCAAGAAAACCAGAAATCATCACAAGTTATTGTGTTTTCTTTAATGATTGTTTGATCTCATAGAAAAGTAAACAAACAAAACACTCTTTCAAAATCTTCCACGTAAGGAGTATAGATCTATGTCTCATCTGCCGCTGTGAAATTATTTGGATTCAAAAAATCTTAAAAGATCTAAAAGTTGATATCAATCTCCCTGTTAATCTTTTTTGTTATAACAAATCTGCTTTACAACTTGCTGTCAATCCTGTTTTCCATGAAAGATCAAAACACTTTGAAATCGATGTTCACTTCATCGTGGAAAAATTTCAAGAGTGTTATAAGTGCCAAAAGATTGGCTCTTCAAACCAAACTGCAGACATACATACTAAAAACCTCCCTGTTTATCAACATAAAATCTTGTGTGAAAAATTGATATTGTTTGATATGTTTGCCCATCAGATTAAGGGGAATGTTAAATTTTGGGGTATTAATCTGTGGCAAACATATCATTCTATCAATTGCTAATGACTTTCAAGTTATGTTCGCAGTGTGCTTATTACTGAGGGGTTAATCATGGACAAAGCATAAATGGTTTAAAGTTCCAAGAAGTTCTTTTCTGCTGAAGCATTTCTCATTTCTGCTGATGAGTCATTTATAGTCGTTAGAGGGGTCTTTGTGTATCTTTATCTCCTATTTAATAAGTCCCTTAATCTAGGGTTAGAAGCAACTGTGTGTGCAGTCATTGTCTCACATTCTCTCTTCTCTCGATCATTACATTGATCTTGTCTCTTCTTTGTATTTGTATGGTTACTGTCTCATTGACATTAATCTAACCTTGTAACACTTTGGATACTATTGTTGATTTAATCTAAGCCGACTATTGAGGCTTAGGTTTGAATAAAAGTTATACTGTTTATCTATTGTTCGATACTTTCGTACATGGTATCGAGCATCGTGCTCATAATCATTATTAATTCACCATCCAAGGGTTTCTTCCTAGAAACTTGGGGACATCTCTTCAGCAACAAATTGGTGGTTTGGGGTTATTGCTATTGGCATAATCATTGGTTATTTCCTATTGTGATTTGTTCTTTCCGCTGCATATTGCTCTGTAAGTCTAAGTCTAATCTCTTCTTCAAACAAACATTACTTAAGTCTTTGTGGGTGCAAACGGGTAGACTAACATCTTGATCTGCCACCTCTGAGTGGTATGAATACCTGCTGGTTTACCCCATCCACAGCTTGGTGCTTGTTATTTCTTAATTACAAAGTCTTATTTATTTCTTTATCGTCTATCCGCCCTTCCTGTTATCTCTCTCTGTTATTATTTGCCTGTCTTATTGTTTGCATTATGGCCGTTGGTGATGATAATATCGTGGTGGTGGTGGTGGTTCTTCCATCAGAAAAGCTTATCCTTTGGTGATGCTTTGTATTTACACCCCAATAACACCAATGGTACTCCCATTATTTCTATCAAACTCACTAGAACTGAAAATTATAAAATATAGAATATGGCCATGACCTTTGCCTTAAGGAATCATAATAAGTTAGGGTTTATTGATGGTACTTGCATAAGAGATGACTCAAACCCTGGTCTTGCTAATCAATGGGATACTTGTAACTCTGTTGTGGTTACCTGGATTCTTAACTCTCTCATTCAATTATTTCTTGGTGCTATCTATGCTAAAACAGCTTATGAAATGTGGAATGATCTTAAAGATACTTATGATAAGGTTGATGGTTCAGCTATTTTTAATTTGCATAAAAATATAAACTCTCTTAGTCAAAATGGGTCTTCTCTTGCTGATTATTACAACAACCTCAACTCTTTGTGGAAACAATTTGATTGTATGATTAGCTTGCCTCCCCACCTAGTGAGGTGCAAAAAACATTTTGAAAAACACAATAAGCTAATCAAATTAATGTAATTTCTTATGGGTCTTGATGACACTTATGTTCCTATCAGAAGTAACATTCTAACCAGAGATCCATTGCCTAATGTCAAACTGCTTTCTCTGTTGTCTCCGGAGAAGAATCTCACGTAAATGTGTCATCCGGGAATAGCTCGCTAAATCCAATGCCACCGCTTTTGCTGAAAAACTTTTGATAGTGGAAAATTTTTTGATAACAAAGAAGGATCAATCAACAACAATTTCAATAAAGGGTCGGTTTCAATGCTGGTGACTCTAATAATAGAGGACCAAACATGAATCTCAAATGTACTAACTGCAGAAAAACCTCGGTCACACTATTGATAGATGTTATGATCTTGTTGGTTATCCTGCTGGATATGTTAAAAAGAACTTTAATGCTAAACCTTTCAGCAGTAACAATGTTTCCATTGATACTAATCATATCTTGATAATAGAGCTAGCAACTCTCCTGTCTCTTTGTCTAATGAAATACTCTCAGGACTTATGAGTCTTCTTAATGACAACAATGTGTCTTCTGCTAATGCCAACATGATAGGTAAAAATTTTTCAGGAACCTTCTTTAATGGCGCGTTTCAAGTTTAATATAAACTTCAACAAATTTTTAACAACAACACAAAAACCTTATCCGAAACATCAGTCTTGGTTGGATTGTTGACTCGTGCAAATCAGGCACATGATGGTATCTGCCAATTTTTAATTAATGTTGTTGACATTTCAAAACTTGGTCTAACCATTGGACATCCCAATGGTACTCATGCCCTAATTACTAAAATTGGTGACTTAAAGGTCAATAATGACCTAACTCTTTTTGATGTTCTAGTTGTTCCCGAGTACAATGTCAGTCTACCGTCCGCTCATAAGATTGCTAGAGACAATAAGATGTTTGTTGGGTTTAATGAATCTAATTGCTATATACAGGATTTACATCAAAAAGGATTGTGGGGATTGGTAAACAATGCAATGGGTTATATATGTTTGATATTGATTTTACATGTAAGATTACTTCTAATAATTGTGATTTCTGTTTGTCATGTTTCTAGAAATCTCTGGCATCAAAAACTTGGTCATCCCTCTGACCAAGTCCTACATATACTTAAATCCACTCTTAAACTTGATAGTTCATCTGAATCTGACCATCTTTGTGATACTTGCAACAAAGCTAAACAAACCAGGGAACCATTCCTCTAAGTGAACATAAATCAACTAAAATTGGTCAACTTGTTCATCTAGATGTATGGGGACCATATAAAGTCACTAGTAGAGATGGTTACAAATATTTTTTAACTATTGTTGATGACTACTCTAGGGCAGTGTGGGTTTATATGCTTAAGGGAAAAGATGATGTTTATGTTTTCATTGTTAACTTTACTCATATGCTATCAAATCAATTTGAACACAATGTTAAGATATTTAGAAGTGATAATGGGACGATTTAATTTGTCAATAATAAAATTCAACACTTCTTTCATGAAAAAGGAATTTTACATCAAACCTCTTGTGTTTATACACCCAACAAAATGGTAGTATGTAAAAGGAAACATAGGCATCTCCTTAATGTGGCTAGATCCCTTATGTTTCAGAGGAAATTACCTCTATATCTTTGGCCTGAATGTGTTCTAACCACTGCCATATATGTCATAAACAGGTTACCTCTTCGTTATGTCCGGCAAGTCCCCCTTCTCCCTTGTGTATGGGCATGACCCTTCACTCTCTCACCTTAGAGTCTTTGGTCGCTTATGATATGCCACCATTCTCAACATCTCTGATAAATTTGGTAGTAGGTCTGAGAAAAGTGTCTTTATTAGTTATTCAAATGAGAAAAAAGGTTATAAACTTTTGAGCTTAGAAACAAAAAATATCTTTTATTCAAGAGATGTCAAATTTTATGGAAAGCTATTTTTCCTTCAAAATGAAAAATACTTTGTCAAAACCTTTTGTTGAAACTTATGTGCCTAAAGATTTAAATCACAAAAATTTCTTTCACTCACAAATAAGTCCCAATGATGAAGGGAGAGTGACATCCTATGATGATGGCACCGTCTTGAGTCATCCTACTAAGGATGATGAACCTGTTGCAACATCTATAGATGATAATACACACCCTGAGGGCACCATATCACATGAATCACATCCTGCTAATGTATCTTCGATTCTGACGTACATCACCGATCAAATCGAACTTGAAAGAAGGAGGCTTGCCACCATCTTTGCTAGAAGGTCAACCAGAGTTTCTAAGTTGCCAAGTAATCTTAATGACTTTATTGTAGAAGGGAAAGTCAAATATGGTGTTGAAAAGGTTGTTAATTACTCTAGCCTTAACAAAGATAATTATCTGCTTGCTTTAGTCTTAATAAAAGTATTGAACCTACCTGTTATGAAGAAGCTATCCTTGATAGTAATTGGGTTGATGCTATGAACTCTGAAATTGAGGCCTTAAATGAAAATCATGCTTGGGATATAACCGATCTCCCACCTAATAGAACTCCCATTGGTTACAAATGGATCTTTAAAATCAAATATAAAGCCAATGGTGAAGTTGATAGATACAAGGCTAGATTAGTTGCTAAAGGTTACAACCAAAGGGAAGGAATAGACTATGATGAAACTTTTTCCCTTGTTGTGAAAATGTCTACTGTTAGATGTCTTATTGCCTTAGCTGTGAAAACAAATGGCCTCTTTTCCAACTTGATGTTAACAATGCTTTTTTGTATGGAGACCTTGATGAGGATGTTTATATGACCATCCCCAAGGGGTTCTGTAATGAGAATAATAAGAATAAAGTTTGTAAATTTGTCAAATCTCTATATGGCCTCAAACAAGCTCCCAGGAAATGGAATGAAAAACTTGTTAGTGTTTTAAAGGAAAATAACTTTGTTCAATCTGTTAATGATCATTCTTTGTTCACCAAAATAGAGAATAACAAGTTTATTGCTCTCTTTGTTTATGTGGATGATATTGTCCTTACTGGAAACTGCATTGATGAGATAAACCTATTCAAAGAGTTTCTAAAATCAAAATTTCATATCAAAGACTTGGGAAACTTAAAATATTTTCTTGGCATTGAGGTCTTAAAACTGGAATGACATATGTCTCACCCAAAGAAAATACTGTCTTGAACTCCTCAAAGAATTTGGTCTTCTTGGGTGCAAACTTGTGTCTACTCCTATGGAACCCAACTCGTTCTTTCATACATTCCCACTGTGATGATCCCTTACTTGTCAACATCACTAGTTATCGGTTACTTGGAAAACTTATCTATCTCACCCATACAAGACTCGACATCTCATACTCAGCCATCATTGCGGCACAATATATGCATTCTCCCTTGAAATCTCATCTAGAATGTGCCCTCAATGTTCTGAGATATCTAAAAGGAGCTCCAGGAAAAGGTCTAAGGTACAATCTCAAAGAACTCAAAATCATCTTGAAGGATATAGTGATGCAGACTGGGCTAAATGCAAGAAAACCAGGAAATCTGTCACAAGTTATTGTGTTTTCTTTAATGATTGTTTGATCTCATAGAAAAGTAAACAAACAAAACACTCTTTCAAAATCTTCCACGAAGTTAGTATAGATCTATGTCTACTGCTGCCATGAAATTATTTGGATTCAAAAATTCTTAAAAGATCTAAAAGTTGATATCAATCTTCCTGTTAATCTTTTTGTTATAACAAATCGCTTTTACAACTTCTGTCAATCCTGTTTCCATGAAAGATCAAAACACTTTGAAATTGATGTTCACTTCATCAGGGAAAAAATTTCAAGAGGTGTTATAAGTGCCAAAAAGATTGGCTCTTCAAACCAAACTGCAGACATACTTACTAAAACCTCCCTGTTTATCAAGATAAATTCTTGTGTGAAAAATTGATATTGTTTGATATGTTTGTCCATCAGATTAAGGGGAATGTTAAATTTTGGGGTATTAATCATGGCAAACATATCATTCTATCAATTGCAATGTTTTCAAGTTATGTTCAAGGTGCTTATTACAGGGTTAATCATGGACAAAGCATAAATGGTTTAAAGTTCCAAGAAGTTCTCTGAAGCATTTCTCATTTCATGTGATGAGTCATTTATAGCCGTTAGAGGGTCTTTGTGTATCTTTATCTCCTATTTAATAAGTCCCTTAATCTAGGGTTAGAAGCACTCATGTGTGCGTCATTGTCTCACATTCTCTTCTTTCTGATCATTACATTGATCTTGTCTCTTCTTTGTATTTGTATGGTTACTGTCTCATTGACATTAATCTAATCTTGTAACACTTTGGATACTATTGTTGATTTAATCAGTTCTAATTATTGAGGCTTAGGTTTATCACTCATTTTTAAGGAAATAAGAGATGAAAACAAGTGGTCGTAAGTTTGACAATGTCAAATAAATAAGAACCATGAGATACAATCTAATTGACTATACATTCGGTTTCCAGTTTCTACCCACCAACCATTCCTATTATTGCATGTCTCTTGTAGTAACATTATTCACCATGATCATCTTCAACAAAATTTACCAACATTACATTTTTACCACTCATCTTTTTTCTGATTCAAACAAACTGTTTCTGTTTTGTTTTTTCTCAAACAGACAACGGCCATTTGTTTCTTCACGCCTCGGCCCCGGCTTAAGCAAACATGGCCGTTGTTTGCGGCCTCCTCATCCTTATCGTCCTCCTCTTCTTCTCTCCGTGCCTCTCCCAACATCCTCATTCTCTTGCTCTCGTTAAGTTTAAGAATTCTTTTACAAAATCCGATGCTTTATTTAATTGGAAAGACGACGGGTCCAATCCATGCGACCCCAATAACGTGTGGGTTGGTATTATATGTTCAAATGGCATTATTAGCACTATTAACCTATCGGGTTTGGATTTAGAAGGACAACCCAACATTGGCGTCTTGGAAGCTATTGATAGTCTCAAAGCCATTAGCATTGAAAACAATTCCATTTCGGGACCTATGCCTGAGATCAACCGTCTTCGTTCTCTAAAGGCTTTTTACGGTGGTAGTAATTGGTTTTCGGGTGTCATACCTTCAGACTTTTTCCAAACGTTGGGATCCTTAAAGAAACTATGGTTGCAACATAATAACTTTTCTGGACAGATTCCAAAATCGATTGGTGAATTGCCGAATCTTAAAGAACTCCATTTAGAATACAACGATTTCTCGGGACACATTCCTCCATTTCCAGAGGCGGATATTCTAACCACGCTTAACCTATCCAATAATAAACTACAAGGTGAAATACCAAAAAGTTTGCACAAGTTTGACAACAAAGTATTTGAGAACAATGCCGAACTTTGTGGTTCAAAACTCGGTAAAGAATGCAAGAAACCTTCAAACCAAATACCAAATTCAGAAGAGCCAGTAGCGTTTAATCAAGATCATCAACAAAATGGATCATAATGATTGTCGTTGTGGCTCTATTAATCTTGATCATTTTGGCAAGAGCAACTCATGTAGAACAAGATAATAGACGATGGGGTAAGGGACATATTGATGAAGCTGTTGTTAATATCCCAACCGTCACCAAGAAGACCACCACAGCTCCACCTAGTAACTCAAATAACAATAGCAGCAGTAGTAGTGGTACAACTACCGGTACCAGCAACAATAATAATAACAACGCCAATAAAAACGAGAACAAAGATGCATCTCAAAAAGGCGTGGCACAAACAGGGAGATCAGTGGCTGGGCCCCTACCGGGGAAATCAGTGGGAGATCTGGTGATGGTAAACGAAGAAAGGGGAATATTTGGGTTGCAAGACTTGATGAAGGCTGCAGCCGAGGTGCTTGGAAATGGAGGGTTAGGGTCTGCATATAAGGCAACGTTGGCGAGTGGAGTGTCAGTTGTGGTTAAAAGGGTTAGAGAAATGAATCAGATGACTAAGGATGTGTTTGATACAGAGATGAAAAAGTTAGCGAAATTGAGGCACAAAAACATATTGACGCCATTGGCATATCATTTCAGGAAAGAAGAGAAACTTTTAGTATCTGAATATGTCGCGAGAGGCAGTCTGCTATACGTTCTACATGGTACTACACTATTACTATACAATCCTCGATTATTTCCTTCAATTAATCTACAAACATATAAGCTAGTATAAACATGTGATTCGTATTTACTTACAGGTGATCGTGGGAATTCCCATGCTGAATTAACATGGCCTAATCGGTTAAAGATAATAAAAGGAGTAGCACGAGGAATGGGCTTCCTTCATTCAGAATTTGCTTCATATCCATTGCCTCATGGGAATCTCAAGTCTAGCAATGTACTTATTGGATCAGACTATGAGCCACTTCTCAGTGATTACGCTTTCCATCCTTTGCTTAATAGCACCCCAACGTTACAATGCATGTTTGCTTTTAAATCTCCTGAAGCTACACTTAACCAACAAGTTACCCAAAAGAGCGATGTGTACTGCATGGGCATCATCATCCTTGAAATCATTACCGGGAAATACCCGTCCCAATACATGAATAACCAAAAGGGTGGTACGGATGTAGTGCAATGGGTTAAGTCAGCTCTTGCGGAGAAGAGAGAAAAAGAGCTAATTGATCCAGAGATAACGTCGGGAGGGTCAACAGGAGAAATGGAGAAGCTTCTACACATTGGAGCAGCTTGTACCGAAAGTGATCCAGATGAAAGAATGGACCTAAAGCAAGCAATAAAAAGAATAGAAGAGGTAAGTGTTTGAGAAATAGGGAGTTTTGGTAGATAAGATAACATAAATGGGGACTTGATCGAGGAGGAGGAGGCCATAGTTTGGGTTGAGGTTGGGGTTGGGCCAAATCAAGTCGTCAAGGAATGAGAGCTCTCGACTTCAAACATGCAAGACCACATAAATCATAAATCTTAATTTTGTTTAGAGTATTTAGTTATCAAGTGAAGTGTGTGGGAAACAAAGGTGTCTGGATCAAATAATGAACATGAATTTTGCAGCAGCGTGTAATTGCAACTTTAAGCCTCGCAATCGTGTTCATGGGTACAACTTGATTATTACTCACTGTTATAATTGATCATCAAATAAAGCCTTGAATCATCTACCACCCAAGTATATAAGTTTCCTGAAGGGGTTTTACTTTGCCAAGGGCTACGATAACCAACCTGTCATAACCACCGTTAGCTAGGTGATTAGTAAAATGGTCACAAGCTAAATGAAATATGCTTACAGTAAAAGAGAAAAAGTAAATCTAATACTTATTAGTTCAGGAAACATTTTTACCATATAGCGATATATATAATTTGAGAATGGTGAGTTGCTTGTATGTATGATTTTGTCTAATACATTTTGACAGGTTCAGGATCGTATGTGATCAAACAAACAACATGTATAATCAACCATTCAAAGAATTAATAATAATGAAACAAAGAAGATATGGGTTGAACCCTATAAAACTGATATTGATAAATGAAAAGGGTTAACTTATGATTACAGAAATCCTATTGTATATATAATATATGAATCGTTGCCTCTTGTGGCAGTTATGCCGATTCACAGAAAAGTAAACGTTGTGATGAAACCTAAAACCGTTTTATGCCTATAACTGTTTATCTAATGGGTCTGTTGGAGGCCCATCCAGAAAATACAGGCTTCTTCCTTTTGGGTTGCAGGCCTAAGAAAACGTTTCATAGCTTCTGTTTGGCATGCTGGACATTATCGTCCAACAATACATGCATGCATACAAGCTCAAAACCTCAAACACTCACTTGGTTGCATTTTCACAATAAGCTAGCTAGTTAGCTCAAATAAGGTCAGGATCTTGGAATATTCTATAATAACAAAATGATACCTACTTATGAGAAATAAAAATAAGAAGAATGATGATGATGATGATGAAATGATGTGTGGTGATTGTTTAAAACCATGATTGCTAGTAACATGGCTTCGATGGGGCTATTCTGATTCTTCAAGTCGTGGTACCCAAGGTGATTTTCGATGCCAGTTACAGTAAACGACACCCATGAAACCACAATAGCTACCTCTTTCGTTCATGTGTGATTGCGGTATTGAATTCTATTGTTATTTTCGATTAGTATGTTTGGTTTGAGATAAGATAGATGGTATTTTATATCTTATATATTCGAAATTGATCGAGAGATTTTAGTCACATTTATCATAATTGCTCAAGCAAACATCAATTTTGAAAATAAAGTACATGAGTACGAAACTTGAAAAATAACTCACTAAAACAATGTTCACCTCAATAATGGGTACTAATTCAAAATAATGTGAGTAAAAGTCACAAAAATAGTACAATATTAAAAAACATTCTATAAAGTTAACTAAAAATATTTTTTGCAAAAAATGTATAAAGTTCCCTAAAATGGTACATAGTTTACCAAAATGGTATAAAGTTCACAAATTTGCATACATTCATAAATTTGCAGTAATCTCACTATAATGGTATATAATTTGCTTAAATGGTGTAACACTTATAAAACAGCTAGTGAATTCTATAAAAGAGTGTATATTAATAGTTTTCCTGTGTGTTCATAAAATTAAAATATATCATGTTATTTGAAGAAATAATTCTTAGCATAATTGACTTTTAACATCTTAGAATATGTTACTTATAGAGATATTTAGATATGATGAGGTAGATGAATATACAATGATACACTCGTAGATAACTAAGTCTCTTTATAAAATGATTGAAATTGAGTCTATACAATAATAATAACACTTAATGTTAAACATAAACGCTATATCCTAAGACATAAATACTAAACACCGAATAATTTTCAAAACTAATAAATGTCCGGCACAACGGTTATATATTTTCATGTTCGACACCCTTGTAGTGGACTTTCACCAATTAATTAAATTTTCTTATCTTTTTCAATTATTATCAACCTAGAAGTACCTAATGTCATTTTAATAGAGTTCTACCCTTTTAGAGGTAGGGTATCACGTGCGCGTAAGATATATTATAATTTTAATAAACACTCAAATTTATTAAATAATTGTGAATGTGTATCGCTTTTTTTTTTTTTTTTTACGTTTTCTCGAAATTTATCACATTTTTCTTGTCAAAGACTCAATAGAACCCTTTTGGTAATTGAGTTCTACTTAATAAGGTAGTGTTTTTATTTTAAAGTCATTTGAAAATAAAATTTAGTGACGTGCTACTCTTATAAATGTACTATACGCTCCTGTATGACTAAGTCTTTCAAAAATGACTAGTATCAAGTTTATCAAATGAAGATAACACTAATTGCCAAATAACAACACTAACTGAACGTTTTCATTTCAATTGCTTTGGTATAAAATGAAATTGCCTCATCGAATCGTCTTTTTAAATATTTTTCATTGCCCAAATGGTTAAAAGACATGCTTTGTTACCCGAAGTCCATTAATATTTTCTAGCATTTCACCAAAGTTGTATTATGCTATGTTTTCGAGATTTTTTATTTCGTTAGATTTCCCAAGTTTCTCGGGATTATTATAATTTAATTTACACGTAAAATCAACTCACAAGATGTAAAACAATAACCTTTTCTAAGATGTTTATCGTATGATATATATGTTACTTGTGACACAAATATAATTCACTTTTGTTAAGTGAATCATACATTGAATTGTTAATGGTTATTATGAACATTGGATATTGGTTTAGGAGGGAGTTATAAAACGGATTTTAAAAATGTGGTGATTGTTTAAAACCATGATCGCTAGTAACATGGCTTCGATGGGGCTATTCTGATTCTTCAAGTCGTGGTACCGAAGGTGATTTTCGATGCCGCCATCACGTAAACGACACCCATGAAACCACAATAGTTACCTCTTTCGATCATGTGTGATTGCGGTATTGAATTCTATTGTTATTTTCGATTAGTATGTTTGGTTTGAGATAAGATAGATGGTATTTTATATCTTATATATTCGAAATTGATCGAGAGATTTTAGTCACATTTATCATAATTGCTCAAGTAAACATCAATTTTGAAAATAAAGTACATGAGTACGAAACTTGAAAAATAACTCACTAAAACAATGTTCACCTCAATAATGGGTACTAATTCAAAATAATGTGAGTAAAAGTCACAAAAATAGTACAATATTAAAAAACATTCTATAAAGTTAACTAAAAATATTTTTTGCAAAAAATGTATAAAGTTCCCTAAAATGGTTCATAGTTTACCAAAATGGTATAAAGTTCACAAATTTGCATACATTCATAAATTTGCAGTAATCTCACTATAATGGTATATAATTTGCTTAAATTGTGTAACACTTATAAAACAGCTAGTGAATTCTATAAAAGAGTGTATATTAATAGTTTTCCTGTGTGTTCATAAAATTAAAATATATCATGTTATTTGAAGAAATAATTCTTAGCATAATTGACTTTTAACATCTTAGAATATGTTACTTATAGAGATATTTAGATATGATGAGGTAGATGAATATACAATGATACACTCGTAGATAACTAAGTCTCTTTATAAAATGATTGAAATTGAGTCTATACAATAATAATAACACTTAATGTTAAACATAAACGCTATATCCTAAGCCATAAATACTAAACACCGAATAATTTTCAAAACTAATAAATGTCCGGCACAAGGGTTATATATTTTCATGTTCGACACCCTTGTAGTGGACTTTCACCAATTAATTAAATTTTCTTATCTTTTTCAATTATTATCAACCTAGAAGTACCTAATGTCATTTTAATAGAGTTCTACCCTTTTAGAGGTAGGGTATCACGTGCGTGTAAGATATATTATAATTTTAATAAACTAATAAATGTCCGAAATTTCGAGATATATATGTCCGGCACAAGGGTTATATATTTTCATGTTCGACACCCTTGTAGTGGACTTTCACCAATTAATTAAATTTTCTTATCTTTTTCAATTATTATGCTATGTTTAGAAGATTTTTTATTTCGTTAGATTTCCCAAGTTTCTCGGGATTATTATAATTTAATTTACACGTAAAATCAACTCACAAGATGTAAAACAATAACTTTTTCTAAGTTGTTTATCGTATGATATATATGTTACTTGTGACACAAATATAATTCACTTTTGTTAAGTGAATCATACATTGAATTGTTAATGGTTATTATGAACATTGGATATTGGTTTAGGAAGGAGCTATAAAACGGATTTTAAAAATGTGGTGATTGTTTAAAACCATGATCGCTAGTAACATGACTTCGATGGGGCTATTCTGATTCTTCAAGTCGTGGTACCGAATGTGATTTTTGATGCCAGTTACAATAAACGACACCCATGAAACCACAATAGTTACCTCTTTCGATCATGTGTGATTGCGGTATTGAAGTCTATTGTTATTTTCGATTAGTATTTTTGGTTTGAGATAAGATAGATGGTATTTTATATCTTATATATTCGAAATTGATCGAGAGATTTTAGTCACATTTATCATAATTGCTCAAGCAAACATCAATTTTGAAAATAAAGTACATGCGCATTGAAACTTGAAAAATAACTCACTAAAACAATGTTCACCTCAATAATGGGTACTAATTCAAAATAATGTGAGTAAAAGTCACAAAAATAGTACAATATTCAAAAACATTCTATAAAGTTAACTAAAAATATTTTTTGCAAAAAATGTATAAAGTTCCCTAAAATGGTACATAGTTTACCAAAATGGTATAAAGTTCACAAATTTGCATACATTCATAAATTTGAAGTAATCTCACTATAATGGTATATAATTTGCTTAAATGGTGTAACACTTATAAAACAGCTAGTGAATTCTATAAAAGAGTGTAGATTAATAGTTTTCCTGTGTGTTCATAAAATTAAAATATATCATGTTATTTGAAGAAATAATTCTTAGTATAATTGACTTTTAACATCTTAGAATATGTTGCTTATAGAGATATTTAGATATGATGAGGTAGATGAATATACAATGATACACTCGTAGATAACTAAGTCTCTTTATAAAATGATTGAAATTGAGTCTATACAATAATAATAACACTTAATGTTAAACATAAACGCTATATCCTAAGCCATAAATACTAAACACCGAATAATTTTCAAAACTAATAAATGTCTGGCACAAGGGTTATATATTTTCAAGTTCGACACCCTTGTAGTGGACTTTCACCAATTAATTAAATTTTCTTATCTTTTTCAATTATTATCAACCTAGAAGTACCTAATGTCATTTTAATAGAGTTCTACCCTTTTAGTGGTAGGGTATCACTTTTCTTTTCTTTTTTTTCCATTTTCTCGAAATTTATCACATTTTTCTTGTCAAAGACTCAATAGAACCCTTTTGGTAATTGAGTTCTACTTAATAAGGTAGTGTTTTTATTTTAAAGTCAATTGAAAATAAAATTTAGTGACGTGCTACTCTTATAAATGTATTATACGCTCCTGTATGACTAAGTCTTTCAAAAATGACTAGTATCAAGTTTATCAAATGAAGATAACACTAATTGCCAAATAACAACACCAACTGAACCTTTTCATTTCAATTGCTTTGGTATAAAATGAAATAGCCTCATCGAATCGTCTTTTTAAATATTTTTCATTGCCCAATTGGTTAAAAGACATGCTTTGTTACCCGAAGTCCATTAATATTTTCTAGCTTTTCACTAAAGTTGTATTATGCTATGTTTTCGAGATTTTTTATTTCGTTAGATTTCCCAAGTTTCTCGGGATTATTATAATTTAATTTACACGTAAAATCAACTCACAAGATGTAAAACAATAACCTTTTCTAAGTTGTTTATCGTATGATATATATATTATTTGTGACACAAATATAATTCACTTTTGTTAAGTGAATCATACATTGAATTGTTAATGGTTATTATGAACATTGGGTATTGGTTTAGGAGGGAGTTATAAAACGGATTTTTAAAATGTGGTGATTGTTTAAAACCATGATTGCTAGTAACATGGCTTCGATGGGGCTATTCTGATTCTTCAAGTCGTGGTACCGAAGGTGATTTTCGATGCCAGTTACATTAAACGACAACCATGAAACCACAATAGTTACCCTTTTCGGTCATGTGTGATTGTTGTATTGAAGTCTATTGTTATTTTCGATTAGTATATTCTGTTTTAGATATGATAGATCGTATTTTATGTATTATATATTCGCAATTGATTGAGAGACTTTAGTCACACGTATCATAATTGCTCAAGCAAACATCAATTTTGAAAACTAAGTACATGAGTACGATACTTGAAAAATAACTCACTAAAACAATATTCACCTCAATAATGGGTATTAATTCAAAATAATGTGTAACCCTTTTTTTCGCAATTTAACATATTTTTCTTGTTAAAGACTCAATATCAACCATTTGGTAATTGAGTTATACCTACTAAGGTAGTGTATTTTGATTTAAAGTCATTTAAAAAGACATTGTAGTGGTGTGCTACCCCTATAAAGGTATTATGCGCTCCTATATGACTAAGTTTTCAAAAATGGTTAGTATCGAGTCTATACAATGAAAATAACACTAAATGCTAAATAATAACACTAAAGGAATGTTTTCATTCCAATGGTTTCGGTATAAAATGAGATAGCCTCATCGAACCATACTTTTAAATATTTTTCATTGCCCAAATTATTAAAGGGCTTACTTTGTTAACCGAAGTCCAATAAATATTTCCTAGATTTTCATTATACTCGTAATTATTTTTTGATGTCCTCTTGAGTTTTTTTTTTACTTCGTTTGATTTTCCAATTTTTTCGGGATTTCTATAGTTTAGTTTACATGTAAAATCAACTCATTATACTTAAAACTATACTCTTTTCTAAGTTGTTTGTTGTATGATATATATATATGTTATTTGTGATACATTATATACATGTAAAATTGACTTTGAAGATTAAACTCTTTCTTTTCTTTCTCTTCAAATAATCCATCGTCTCATTTGCAATTAAAACTCCGTCAAGAATAAATCTCCCTTTTATAAATGCGTTTTGAGCTTCCCCCACCACTCGTTTCACTCTTTCCGCTAGCATTTTTGCAATAGTTTATAATAACATCCGATAAGGCTAATGGGCCGAAAGTCGCCAAGCCCAATAGGGTCCATTACCTTAGGAATAATAGTGACAAAAGACGCATTACATCCCCTCGATATCTCCATTTTATCCCAAAACCACCCAACAACCCTTATTATCTTCGCTTTAATGATCTCCCAAACCTTTCGAATGAACTTAAAGTTAAAACCATCGGGCCCAGGGCTTTATCCCCACCACATCCTCTAATAGCATCCCACACCTCTTTCTCATAAAACGGTTTCTCTAACAATCTAGCATCTTCCCTTGATATTTTCTCAGTTCTATTATTACAAAAAACCGGGCGAGTTACCATACCTTCTGAAAAACAGCTTTTTAAAGTACCTAGCCATCTCCGCTTTGATTGCTTTAGGATATTCACACCATACCCCATCAACCATAAGCCCTCTTATGTTACACTTATTATTCATCCTCTTCACAAATGAATGGAAAATTTTTGAATTTTCATCACCTTCCGCATCCCACCTAATTCTAGTTTTTTGACGAAGCATATTATAATATTCCTTTTCCTTTTCCTCCCACCTCTTTCTCGTCTCTAACCATGTGAGCCTCTCACTATCGCTAAGGTTTCTATTTTCCGCTTCTATTTCTCACCTCATTGCTTCACTTCTTAAAGTTTTAATTTTCTCTTTATTTCCACCGAACCTCTCCTTGAAGAGTAGCACGTTATGTTTGTAACCTTATGATTATCTATAAACAAGGATTGTAATAGTATAATCTGTTGGTTGTCGGGTGTGGCATGGGTTACTCTCAATATCAGGTCAAATTCACGGATGGATCTCTTAAGTGCTGGGTATGGCACGAGCTGCACTCGATTTTAGGTCATGCAATATAATTTTTTTTCTTCTACAAAGTGTCTCTTTTTCGTATATGCAACATTCGATAATATTCTTGTGTTACTTCCATACTTTGTGGTGCAAATTTATATTGGCCAAAAACATTATTTATCGTGCAATTTTAGTACTTTTGATTAAAAAAATGCAAGACCCATTAGGGGTGTCCATGGTACTAGAACCGTCCCAACCGAACGAACCGAAAGAACCGAGAACCGAAAATAAGAAAAAAGTGGAACCAAAAACCGTCCCAAGTTTTTCGGTTCTGGTTCCGATGCGGGAATTTTCGGTAATTCCCATGAGTACGAAGTGTTAAAAAATATGTTTGGATGGATATGAGATTATGGTACACGGTTCGTAGAACTTCGAAAGAAGTTGACAAACTTAATAATATTCCACAACTTGACTTACAAACAAACAAAAAACATATATCCGGTAATAACAAACTCATTATCCACGAAAATAATTGCAAACCCTTGAGAATATTATATATCAATCATGGTGACTAGCTTACAATAACTTACATGGTGACAATATATCATGCAATGACGCCATAATCGTTAATTGTTTGTCGAATTTTATCATTACATTTAATGAACAATAAATACCAACATTTAACTACAACTTCTTGTCGGTTGTTCTTGAGCAACATAAAATTGTTCAATATGCGGCTATGTGCATACTCGATATTCCAGTTTAGAAAAACTTGCTTTCATGTTGATAAATGATATTTGAATCTTTGAATGGAATCAATGGATCAAAGGTTAAGGTTTATGGGTTTTTAGGTTTAGGTAGGGTTTTTTATATTTTCTTAAAAGGCCAAATACTTGCATGTACACAATGTCCCAAACAATGGATCATAGAAGTCGGTTCTTTCGGGAAAGTACGGAACCGGACGGTCCGACCCGAACCGTCACGAGAACCGAAATTTTGAAATTTTAAGAACCAAGAACCGTACCGTGGTTCTAATATACGGTCCCGTTCTCGGTCGGTACCGGTACGGTTCTTCGGTTCTTTTGGTTCCTCGATTTCTTTGGACACCCCTAAGACCCATCCAAAAATCAAAATATGTTCTAGGAGTCGGTATTGAAAAAAAGTGAGTAAATAACCTTGGTCGACTAAAATAAAAAAAAAATGTCAAAAAAGGTAAGGAATAAAAGTGACTAGCTAAATTTCACATCTATTTTCTTCTGCTAAAAAATATGGTATGACATATGAAAGTTATATGAGTATAATAATTAAAGGTAAGGTAGAATAAGAAACAAATAACAAATATGAGGTACTATAATACATCAACTAGCACGGTTTTTGAGCGATGCGGCTGCGGATACTTTGCAACTAAAGTTTTTTAGCCAATAATTTACTTCATTTGTATATTTTTTTGGCAATAATTTCCGTTTAGTTTGTTCATTTAAGACTATTTTTTTTGAACGGCTTGTTCATTTAAGACTATAAGCAATGACAAAAGTTAGATGAAACTTAGTTTGTATTATTTTTGTTTGTTTTTTGTGTTTAGTAGCTTGAACGGTTTGTACAATGTATTCTTTTAATTGCATTTTCATTAAAAGAGGGTTTTTTAAGTATCATTAAGGAGCTTGCATGACTTGTAATATGTATTTTAAAGGGTGAGATCAATAAAGATCACATAAAATGACTAAAATACATCGTTGGTCCCTATAGTTGGCACGACGCATCACAATGGGACAAAACTCGCAATTTTTCATCGTCGGGGGTCCCTATTTCAAGGTTTATACTCGCTACAAGTCCTTTGACCATTTTTCCGTTAGTCAAGGACATCTTCTGGCGTTAGATTTGTCTTTAGTCCAAGGGCAGTTTTGTCATTTCCAAATTTCAATTAAAAATTTCCTAATTATTGCCACATGTAATGTAACCCTCTTCCCGCCCCAATAAACACATAGTCTGTATTATCATTCGTCCCAAAACTTTCGTTACAACAATTATCAAAATTCACGAACCCTAATTGCATGTCACAAAACCCCTGTTTATCAATCATAAAACCGAAGCATGGACTTTACTCTATGGAAAGTAAGAAGACAAAGGTTATCCAGGTTGATGATACCGTCCTATACGACTCGCTAAGAAGAAATACATTCTGTTTTTTTATTACAGTCATTGGAATTTGTAATTGTGGTATTTATTGTTTCCCAATTAAGTTTTAGAATGCTTTAAACATATATTGACATGTTTTCAGGTGGTAGATATAATATGTTTAGTATGAGGGTTCATCACAATGATGTCTTTAAATACCGGCCCGGTAGAATATACGTTGGAGGTATGGAAAGTTTAGTTGATTTGGTTGATGTTGATAGTGTGTCAGTTGAAGAGTTGGATGTTCTTATGTATGAATTGGGTTATGAGCTTGGTTCAAAAAATTATTATTACTTTGTTAAGCCTGATAGTAATTTAGATGATGGTTTGTATAGCTTAAGTGAGAGTGCTAATTTAGAAATATTGAAAGATCTTGTTGATGACCATAAAATGATAGAGGTTTATGTTGAAAATGGTAAGACAACATTGGACGTTGATCAAATGTCACCAAAGTTAATTAGGATAGTTATTGCTGATGTGGATGCAACAAAGAAAAAGGCAGCTCTTGCTATTGTTCCATATTGCTCAAAGAAATTGTTCTTAGAAAACATTGTTAATAAGTCTGTGGTAGAGGATATATGTGAGGTTACACATCAACCTTTGGAAGTCAATACTTTGGTACAATCTAGTCAGATGCTAGAAACACAACCCTTGTTTCCATCTGTAGAGGTCTGTCAGACTGAAGATGTTGTAGGTGATGTCAACCAGCATATAGATAAACATGTTGAGCATATCCAAATAGATAGTCCTGAAGAGGTATCTCAAAATGATCAAGAGTTAGGTCATCATAAGGAGGAAACATGTAATCATGTGGATCATATCCAAAAAGGTAAATATGTGCAGGTTAGTGAAATCGATGAAGCTGTTAGTGACGACAATGTGAGTGAGACAGACACTTATATGAGTGACGATGATGATATTGAGAACAATGGTGATGGAAACACAGTTGTCGATGAGGCTAATACTTTTGAGGAGCCTGATTTTGATGTTAATATGTTCAAAGTGAACGAGACTACAGATTTACCATCTATAGGTACCACCAGCCAACTACCACATGATTTTTATAAGAAAAATGAGTTGGATCTGTTAGATGATAATGATTTTGCAAGTGGTTCTGAGAATGAGGATGACTATGTTATCAGGAGGAACAAATTGAGGGCATACAAGAAACAAAAGTTAAGTGAGGCAAAGACAAACGGAGGACGAAATCTTTTTTTTCTGTGGTCAAAGTTTTGTAACTGCAAAAGAAGTGAAAATTAGGATCTACCTGCTTTCAATAAAGACTAGGAGGAAATTGCAACTAATTAAGAATGACAAACAGAGAATTAGGGTTAGGTGTCTTGGACAAATACCTGTTTGTGGAATAACCGAAGGTTCATGGCTGGGAAAAGCCCCAAAGAGGAAAAATGGTCCGATAACTAGAGGCCTTGTTAGGGATGTATATTTGCGAACACGCAAGGAGCAAGCAATAGATTGTCCATGGTTGTTGTATGTAACCAAAAATACAGATAAAGATGTATGGATTGTTCGAACTTTCAGGGATGAACACAAATGTTTGCAATCAAGAGACATTAAAGCTTGTGACTACAAGTTTCTTTCGAAGCAAATAGTTGATCAAGTTCAAGTCAATCCGATATTCCAATCGGGTTGTTCAAGATCACTCAAGAACAGTTTGAAGTTCGGTGTCTATGCAAAAGCATTAAGGGCAAAAACAAGAAAATGAGATTATGGGTGATCATAAGCGCAATACTCCCTTTAAGATACTATGTTGAAGAGTTGCTAAAACTAACCCGATACAACAGTTATGATAAGTGTACAAACCGCACAGATGCAACAAGTCCAACCCGAGTTTTCAAGAGAATGTATGTATGCTTAGGTACTTTGAAGGAAGGATATAAAGCTTGTCAAAATGAGTTGTTGGGGTTAGATGGTGCTTTTATGAGGGTCCTTATCATGGCCAGACTTCTTACAAGTCGGTATAGAAGCAACAATGGAATATACCCCGTAGGCTACTGGCGGTTTGGCTGAAAGCAAAGACTCATGGATTTGGTTTCTTGAATGTCTAAGAGATGATCTTGACTTGCAACCAAACTCGAACTACACTTTTATCATGTGCAAAAGGTGATTTTACCATTTTGTTGATTAGATTCACTTGTATTTTCGTTAAATGCAAGTTTTATTAGTAAGGAATTGATGTTTATTTGTGCAGGGTATCATTCTAGCGTTAGCGTAGTATTCTAGTGTCTTGAACACATATATTGTTTGAAGCACATCCATGATAATATGAAATTGCAATGGAATGCTAAAGCATAAAAGGAACATTTGTGGAGATGCGCGGCAACAATTGTCCAACAATTTGAGGCGTACCATGCGGCATTCAAGAGTTTTAGCGAACCTTCCCATGCTTGGTTAAGTAAGATACCACCAACCCATTGGTCAAGGTCGCATTTTTCAGGTACCTAACCAAATCTATGTCTACTTGTACATCTTTTGTTCTACGATATTTTTCAAGTACCTAACCAAACATGTTGTAGGGAGGGCTCATTCTGATGTGCTACTTAATAACATGTGTGAGGTGTTCAATGGGAAACTATTGGGAGGTAGGCACCAACCCATCATTACTGCTTTGGAATACATTAGAGAGTACTGTATGAAAAGAATAGTGAACGTTGTGAATGTGATTCAAAAGTGTGTCGGACCATTAACACCAAAGGCAACACTCATGTTAGATGCAATCAAGAAAGAGGCTTATAAGTACACTGCTTTACGGGTTGAAGGAGAAGAGTATGAGGTCAGTGGATGGGGAGACAAGTGTATTGTCAATGTTGAAGCTAGGGCTTGTACATGTAGAAGATGGGAGCTTACTGGTATGCCATGTAAACATGTTGTTGCTACCCACCGGTGTATGAGGTTGAATGGAATGCAAATAGGATCTGTTGAATCATGGGTGCATCCATGTTACTTGCTTAAGACTTGGGAAAAAACTTACAAACACCACATCCAGCCAATAAATGGTTATGAGCATTGGTATAAGTCAAAGGTGCCTACAACCATTCTTCCACCTAAACATCATAAACCATTAGGTAGGCCACAAAAGAAAAGAACCAGGTGGTTTTATTGAAAATGATAATAGTGACAAAACCAAGTAACTTGTCACAGTCTAGTAAGAGTGTGGTTTGTGGTATTTGTGGCAATCTTGAACACAACAAGAAAACATGTCTTGGGCAAGGAGGTGTAATAAGAAGTCAAGGCACTACACAGCCAGTCTCAAAAATAGGTTCATCCCAACCAAAAGTTACAGCAAAGAAGAAGGCAAAGGTTACAGGTGACAACTATGAAGGTAATGATCAACCAAGTGTGGTCTAGTCTCAATCTGGAAGTCAAGTTGATGTCGCTTCGGTGGGTCTCCAAAACAAATTTGGACTAAGACTAGGATTATAGCGAAAGCTTTCTTCACCACAAAAAATGCTGTTTAAGCATATGAAAGCCAATGTTATCCATCGAATATGTATTCCCCTAAACATTATTTGTTGTGTTTTAACAATGTATGTTTCTGAACTTTGTAGACTACAAAATTTTATGCATTTGTAAATATATCCATTTATGTTATATATGAAATCATGTCATGTTTGTGTATGGGTTAAATTGTGTTTTTATTGTATTGTTTTTATAAAGTCTTCATACATCCTGTTTTTAGTTGGATTTGTTATTCTATTATCAGAAACACTAATGAAGGATCAAAGATGGATGAACAACACCATATCAAGTTAATGTTGATACTCCGAAATGGTGTCGGTTCACCCATCCTTGAGACTTCATACGTCTATGAATCTTGGATCTGTTGAACTTGGATTTGTGTATTGAGTTTGGTTACTGTTATTCTACTATCACAAACATTAATGAAGGATCAAAGATGGATGAACAAAACCATATCAAGTTTATGTTGATACTCAAAAGTGGTGCCATACATCCATCTTTGAGACTTCATACGTCTATGAATCTAGGATATGTTGAACTTGGATCTGGGTTTTGAGTTGGATACGGTTATTCTATCATCACAAACAAGAACGAAGGATCAAATATGGATGCACAACACCATATCAAGTTTATGTTGATACTCGAAAGTGGTGTCTGTTCATCCATCTCTGATCATTCATCCATATTTGATACTTGGATCTGGGTTTTGAGTTGGATACGATTATTCTATCATCACAAACAGGAATAAAGGATGAAAGATAGATGAACAACACCATATCAAGTTTATGTTGATACTCGAAAGTGGTGTCTGTTCATCCATCTCTCATCATTCATCCATCTTTGAAACTAGTATCTCTGTTATGACTTTGACCATTTGTGTGGCAAGTGATATATAAATTCTTAGGGCAAAGGACCTACTAGTTAAGGCAAAGACAAGATAAAGACCAAAGCATAAAAGAAATATAGTAACACCGCAAGGAGCAAACATTATACACCAAAAGACTATTCTTAGTCAACCTACACTAAAACTTCTTAAACACAACTAGACCATCTACCACGATTCAAAACACTAAAACCAGTACCTATCTAAACCCTATAGAAGAACCATAGAAAAAACAAGAAGATGACCATCCAAGACAACACACAAAAGTTTCTGAGACGACAAACTTTCTCCTTCTCAACAAGGAGATCGGCCAAGGCTTCTTGGTGAGCAGCCTCTAGCTCGTTTGCCGGGTCACCAGCGTTGACCGCCTCCATATTCTCATAAACGGCGGCCAGATTCTTGTAATGCCGCCTCATTCTTGTAGATTGTTCTCTGCAAGTAGATGATCACATCTCTTGCTCTCCTTTGGATGGGTGGATCGTACCACCCTATGAATGGACATGTTGTAGCCTATAATTGATAATCAAAATGTTAGCATCTGCTTGCCTCATAAACACAAACTAAACCCACTTGTATAAAATCATAATTATAATAAAACAGATATACTATCATAATCAACACATTTTAAGGTAAACCACTACATGCAAACTTTAATACAGTATGAAATAAAATTAAGTGTCCCAACCTGTCTTGGACACGTATAGAACCTCCTCGGGGTTCGTGTTGTTCCAGCATGTTCTAATGACGGCCCTTCTATTGCATGAACACACCACCATTTTTAAGATTTTACCGTCGGTGAAGAAGATAAGATTTTAGTTGTTAAGAAAGATAAAGGATGAGTGGTGATAAAATGTTCCTTTTATCAACCGTTTTCACAGTAGCCTCTGGTTAAACAAGTGGGTGGCACGGTAATTAATGGACAGTGGTAAAATGACAAAGCGCCCTTGGACTAAAGACAAATCTAACGCCAGAAGATGTCCTTGACTAACGGCAAAATGGTCAAAGGACTTGTAGCGATTTTAAACCTTGAAATAGGGACCCCCGACGATGAAAAGGGCGAGTTTTGTCACATCGCGATGCGTCGTGCCAACTATAGGGACCAACGGTGTATTTTAGTCACATAAAAACTAAAAATCAAATGTATCAATCTCAACCATTCATTTTTATCAAATTAATTAAATTCACTTTCACCCTTATATTTAAAAATTAAATATCTCACAAACCGTTAATAGTTAGATAAAACCAATTATACCATTTGCGACAAGAATAAAATTATCTTTCTATAGAGATCCAATATTGTACACTTTCGACGAACTTATTTTTTATCTTTTTTTGCGGGTTTCGATATATTACACTAGAAATGAAAATAAATAAAAAAAACTCTTTTGTGTTAACACAACCCCTAAACTATAAACCTTAAACCCTAAAAATCCTAAACCCTAAACAACCCCTAAACCCTAAAAACCCTAAACCCTAAAACCCTAAACCTCTAAAACCTTAAACCCCTAAAAACCCTAACCGCTGAACCAAAAAAACCTAAACCCTATCCGCTAAACCGTAAGAAACCTAAACCTTGACCTCTAAAAAGCTTAAACCAAAAAAGTCAAACCCCTAAACTCTAAACACCTAAACCCTAACCGTAAACCCTAAACCCACAAAAAAGTCGGAAAAATAAAATTCGTCGAAAGTATATGATGTATGATATCAAATTAAAGGTAACTTTATGTTTGTCGTGATGGTATGATTAGTTTCGTCTAACGATCAATGGTTTGTGAGAAATTTAGTTTTTAAAAATGAAGGTGAAAGTTTATTTATTATTTTGATGAAAAAATGAATGGTTAAAAATGATATATTTGATATTTAGTTTTTCTTTGATCTTTATTGAACCAGTCTCTGTATTTTAAAACTTGTGTTTATCATTAAATGAGTGTTTTAAGAATCTATATTAATTATGCATCAATGAATTGTAAACATTGCATTAATACTTGTATTGTTTAATGCTTGTGTCTTAAATAGTTGTACTTTATGCTTGATTTTTTGTATTTTTGAATTTTAAGACATTTAATGGAGAAAGAAATTCAAGATAGTAAGATAAGATAATGCTTTAAGGTTGTAGTTTATCAAATGGTAGTAAAAGTCATTTCGGTGTTTATAAAAAGACTAATGATTTGCACACTTTAAAAAATTATTTGTACACTCAAGGTACAAGCAATTAAAATATAACTTTTAATACTATACAAGTATTTAATGCACAAATAGAGTGTCCCAATCAATCTCGAAAGTAGAGTCATTTTATTTTGCTTACCAAAGGATAAATCCCCACCATCCATCTAGTTTGATCTAATGGTGGGGATTAACATAAGATTTAGTAAATAAACTTAAGTCCATGTTTTTTTTCTTGTATTTTTTGTCTTTCTTTTTTATTCACATTTTTTTTGTTTTTTTTTTCTTATTCACGTTTTTCTTTAAATTAATTTTTTTTTTTTTTTAATTCGCGTTTTTTTTTCTTCGATTTCATACGTTTTCATACTTATACGTTTTCTTTCGTTTTCATACGTTTTCGCCCGTTTTCATCATTTTTCTTTCATTTTCGTCCGTTTTCAGACGTGTTTTTACTCTTTCATACGTTTTCGCCTATTTTCATACGAATTCGTCCGTTTTCTTACGTTTTCGTCCATTTTCTTAAGTTTTCGCTCGCTTTCATACGCTTCGACTATCACAAGTGATTTCTATGATATTCTAATATCACTTGTGATTACGAATATCACTTTGTGATGTGATTATTTATTTTCTGAATATCACTTGTGATTTTATGAATATCAGTTTGTGATATTCTGAATATCACTTTGTGATATTATGAATATCACTTGTGCTTTTCTGGATATCATTGTGTGATATTATGAATATCACGTGTGATTTCCATGTTACAAAATATTAGTTGAAAATCACTTATGATATTCAAAAAATCACTTGTGGTATTCAGAATCTCACAAGTGATATTCTGAATATCACATAATATCACTTGCGATATTCACAGTATCATTTGTGATATTCAGAATACCACAGAATATCACTTGTGCTATTCAGAATATCACTTGTGCTATTCAGAAACGTATGAAAACGTTTAAAAACGGCCGAAAACATTTAATAACGGACTAAAACGTATGAAAACGGACGAATATGTATGAAAACGTAAAAACACGTATGAAAACGGACGAAAACGTATGCATAATGGACAAAAACGTAAGAAAACGGGCGAAAACGGACAAAAATGTATGAAAACGGACGAAAACGTATGAAAACGGACGAAAAATAGATGAAAACGTATGGAAACGGACGAAAAGGTATGAAAGGAAAGAAAAAAAAAACGCGAATAAAAAAAACGTAAATAACGTGAATTAAAAAAAACAAACAAATAAAAGAAAACGTGAATATAAAAAACTGTGAATTTGAAAAAAAAATGTAAATATTACCAAAAAACGTTAAAAAAATAAAAAATGATTATAACTAAAAACGTGAATAATTAAAAAAACACAAAAAACAAAAAACAAAAAACAAAAAACAAAAAACAAAAAAAGAAAGAAAGAAAGACAAAAAAAATGTGTATAAAAAAAAATTACAAGAAAAAAAACATGGACTTAGGTTTAGACATATTAAATCTTTGGTTAATCCCCACCATTAGATCAAACTATAAAGATGGTAAGGATTTATCAAAATAAGAGTAAGCATTTGAAAATTCCTCCAGTCCTGTGCAAATAGAAAAAATAAAAAAAAAGGGGTAAATAAAGAAGAAGAAGTGGTGATGCGAAAAGAGTGGAAAGAATTGAGGGGTCTAATCTAACTAACGTGGAAGTAACAAAAGCCCCAAACTCAAAAACAACCACCAAAACAAACAAAGAAGAAATGTATCGATCAGCAGCAGCGAAACAATTGCTTTCTTCATGTTCAAAATCATTGCTTTATGCTAAACAAAGCACTAGTCCAATTCGAAGAATAATAACTACTACAAACCCTCCTCCTCCTTATTATTATTATTATCGAAATCGGTTTCTATCAACGGAACCCCCAAACCAAAACAATCCTTCATCAACAAGCCAACAAGGAGTGTTTGCTGATAATAATGCATCAACAACAAACCAAGGAGGAGGAACAAAAAGAAGGGCTAGTAATTACCAAGAGGAACAATCTCGAGTGCTTGCCGCTTCTCTTCCGCACGTCGTCAGTCCTCCTCCTCCTATTACATTTTTTCTAATTTTTGTTACTAACTAACTAACTAACTAATTATTGTTTGGGTGTATGTAGTTTAAGCTGGGCTGGAGTGAGGCAGCTATGATTGCTGGTGCTCGCGACGTCTCTATTTCCCCTTCCATTGTCGGTTCTATTCCTCGCAAAGAAGCCGCTCTTGTTGAGGTTCCTTCTTATGCCCACTCGTAACTTATTACTCCCTTTATCGTTACAAATTTCTTATCATTACACTCACTAGCTCTTCTGTTGGACTAACTAAAGTATTAACAAATGTATACAACTAGTAAAGCATTATGCAGGGCCGTCTTTGAGGTTGTGCACGGTGAGCGACCACTCAGGGCCCCAGAATTTGTCCCGTTAATAATTATATGTATGTATAGACATACTTTTCACGAAGAAAAAAATATTTAGATGGGAAAATATCTTAAATGAGTAATATGTTAGAACGTTTAGATAACTCATTTCATTATATCTTATAAACGGTGACACTTTATATATAATATTGCTTAATGAAAGGCCTCATTATATAATTTCGTACATGGCCCTCAAAAATTTCACCGATTCATGAGACGGCCCTGGCATTATGTGATTCCTATTACAATACTACCGACTTTGATCACCATTATAATCCATAACACCCCATGATCCTTACACTTGTTGCAGTATTTTATGGACGAGTGCTTGCAAAAGCTTATTGATGAAATCGACTCAGGCAAGCTACAGCTACAAGACTTGGTACCAAGTGACCGCATTGCAAAGCTTGTCAAAACACGCTTAGAGATACAAGCGCCATACGTTTCAAAGTGGCCTCAAGCTCTAAGCATCCAGGCGCAACCATTGAATTTCCCAACAAGCTTTAAACAACGAGCAATGCTGGTTGATGAGATCTGGCATGCTGCAAGCGATGAAGGGAGTGGTGTCGATTGGTACCTAAAGCGCACTGTTCTTGGTGGGATATACTCGACAACTGAAATCTACATGCTAACTGATAACTCCACAGGTTTCTTTTCCTCATTATCGTCTCCTCTGCTTCGTATGTATTTAGTTCTCTAGGAAATTTTGCAAATCGAATAATGTATGAGCATTCAATGTATAATCTTTATGTGCCCGTTGAAGGTGGGAAAAAACTGTCAGCAAGTACGGATGATATACAGCAAAAATAAATCAACCTTAATATCTTACAATATTTGGATGGAACTCTCGGGATATGTCATAATTTATATTACATACCTTAAAAATGATTAGGATGCTTGACCGTCTGGATTTATACATTTTCACTTGGCTACCGCTAGCTACAAGTTTGATGATGTGCCAAATGTTGTCATTAGGCATGCAATTATTGTTTAGGATGAGAAGATTCGACGGGTGCTGATTTAGAACATAAGCCACCTCCGTATGGGAAAACTTGAGCAGAAGCATATGTCTTTTCTTTGTTAACCTACCGATTTAGCCCTGAAAGAAACCGATTTAGCATATGTCTTTTCTTTTAGCCCTGAAAGAAACCGATTTAGCATATGTCTTTTCTTTTAGCCCTGAAAGAAACCGATTTAGCAATGTAGGACTTAACTGTTACAGTAATAGTAGTGATTGATGAATGATGATGAGTGGTGTTGTTTTTTTCAGATTTTCAAGATACATGGACATTCTTAAATGACCGAGTCAGAGACGCATTTGATTTGAAGAAGACTTTACAAGAGGTTGTTTAGTTGATAAACTATGTGATTACATGATCTTAATTATATACATTTGGATTTTAACTCTTTTTATGGGTAACCGTTTCAGGTGAAATATTTTACAGAAGCTGTCGGGGCTGGGGTAGGAGGTTCGTTTCAGGGATTTATGAAGAAAGGTTGCTAGGATTAAGTTTGAAGTTTGCAGATTAGTAACTTGTTTCTTGGCAGCCAAGCATTTCCCTCAGCATTGGTGGCATAGGCTTACACAAATCTTTTTGCACATCTGGTTTTTTGTTCCAATGGTTGTCTCTGAATCAAGAAAGTAACTAAAAATGGTGTCTCTTAAATTTAGCATGTATACACCGCACTTTGCTTGATTGTTTATCTTTTCTGTGACTTGAAGAAATAAAATGTTTATCAGTCGATATTGTTTTAGCTTAGCAAAATGTTTCTTTTGATTGGATGATTTGTCTATTTATTATGTTAAGAAAGTATTAGTAACTTGTAGAAGGGGCTATATGGCCTCTTTTTTACTTTCAACTTCCTTTTGTCTTGTTGAGTAACTGTCATTATCCGTCAATCACGCCTTACAGGGAATAAGCGATTGTGAGGTTTGGAGATAGCTGCAAAATGGTTCATCCGTCTGTTATCATAGTTTAGAGGAAATGTAGCCTTTTGCTTCAGTCTATCCCGTTGGACCTTTGTGAATGTGGTTAGATTTGCTTGCTTTGTAGAGCAGTTTGTATCTGTTGTTTTGAATGTGGTTAGCATGGTGCATTGGGCATGTGTATTTATTAGTGTAATTATTGTTTATTTTCTAAATATGGTAAGTTTATCCGGTTAGCAAAACCCATCAAATTAATGGCTTTAGCAGGCTGCTATATCCATGGATAAATGCAGTAGCAAAAGGTTTTTTTCTGTTTTCGCGTCTTCATCTGAGTCATTAACTTCTGGTGATTGATGCAATAGTTGTTTTAACATACATTTCTAGCACATTCAGCTGTTGTTGGATTCTTTCAATTTGGATCAGAAACCCAGAAAGGGTTATAAAAGATGGATATATAACAGTACCAATAATTTAATGCTTCTGTAACACAAATTTTAAGATCTTATTGAAGCCAACATTAACAAATTCATTCTCTAGTCGCGTGACAGATTCAAGGATAAAAATTCCTCAAGGGAAAAGACATCAATCTGTTGTTACAAAAAAAAACCAACCATTGTCGGTGCAAGTAACATTTCTTCATGGCAGAACATCCTTGTATGTGTTTTCTTCATCTTCAAAACCAATATCCGAGATCCAATTTGTACATGCAAATCAAACCTCTAGAACAATATCTGCACTCACAACATAATAGAAGAGTGAATCAATCTCTACTACTGGAATTTAAGTTAAAAGCTTAATAGGTTCTTACATTCAGAATCTGTCTTAATCCATGTGCTTCCTTCACGACCATCCTCGTCATCACTCTGATCATCCATCGGTACGTCTTTCCCAGCCAAGTACTTTTTTGGCATTGGCTTTGCAGTAACACTCTGGGGATGTATTTTCTTGTTTAGTATAGATCTTAATATCTGTACACATTACTTTTGGCAATTAGTTGAGATGTTTTAAAGAAGATGCATATATGGTCTATTTGTTTTTCGGGTTAGTTTGCACAACATACCTTCTCGATTCTTGACTTGTCAAATGTTGGGTCGGGTGAATGTGAAACATGGGTTAACCTATTTCTGGAAGTGAACATTTTCTTAAGAAGGAATGACAAGGACTTTTTGCGATCGACTAAAATTTCCTTCCCTCTTGAGAACATGCCTGAAATGCTACATTGTAGGCGCACATCTTTATTTAAAACGAGGTCTTCATCTTGTGTCTCTAAAAAAGAGAGAAATTCTTCTTCAGGGGTTGGGGTCTGTGGATGGTTTTGACATGGACCTTCACTTTCCGTCTCTGGATCTGCTCTTAAATTACTGATTCCAAATGTACCAATCGCTAGTAGTGACTGAGGCCAATCACTAAACTCTTCCTTGGATGTAGCTTGGCCCATATGATCTATCAAAAATAAATATGAATACAACCTGTTAATCCATTTTGGTTCAATCTTAATAGCATTTGAGATGTGATTCTGAACTATCATGCTATAAAAGTGCAGACTACAAGGAAGTAAAATGTTTCACAGAGATACAAATTATTAGATCCAATATCTCATGGCAAGCAATACATTTTAATTGCTGACTTAAGGATTACGAGTGTGATGACATATCAATAGATGACGTAAAAAAGTGATCAAACGCATAATTGTTTATCAGTAATTAAAAAGGGGTATTCGACAGCTCAACTTGCTATTTGGGTTACCGCTTACTTTCACCCAAGGATGTGGTCCAGTACAAACTGGCCAATCAAATTCTTGGTAACTTTGGTCTTGTATTATGGAGGTTATACATGGATTGACATGCAGTGCCTTGCATGCATGACAAAAGATAAACATACGGTCTTTCCTATTTGCAGAATTTTTCATAGACCACGTCTTTTAGTTTAATTGTGAACTTAGTTCTACACGATCTCTCGATTAGCACTATGAGTCACATGTGTAACATCAACTTTTACTTTGTTTTATATGTGTTTTCTTCATGCAATATCATATCATAGTTATCTGCGTACACAAATGTTAAGAGTTACATGAGAAAGAAATGAGGGAGTGCATGCTTACTGTTAGACGCAACTGTATTGGGCTTTTTCGTCACTTGCTTGCCATTCAGCTTGCTGTGCATCCAACCGAATATCTGGAAACAAATGCCAGAAATTCAATGTTTTACCTCAACAGCTCAGATAAGCGTATAAAGAATAACTACCCAAAAAGGCACCTCCCTTACCTTCATTGTTAGCGAGTTCTTTGTTCAGGTCTAGAGATAGAAAAGCTTCTAGGGGAAGATCCAAAAAAAAACTAAGTGAACCACCACAACTAAAGCCTCAAGCTTGAGGGTCTTATATACTGGTGGAGTTGGAGACAAGTTGAACTGCGCTCCAAGTTGGTAACTTTCACCAGTTCAAGTTCCCATACATTTCCTTTTGCCGCCTTTTTTTAATTTATCATCTCACAATATTTTACACACACGTTTTCAACTACTCTTTTAGTATCGTTCTGGTCACAAATATATCATACAATATCTTAATGGGTCAAAACAGGTAACACAAAAATGTGCCCAACTGGTACTTATTTATGTGTCCAACATGATCTATTTCTTTATTCAACTTGTGTATCCCATTCGATTCAGCTTATGAGATAAATAAATTAGGATTCTAAAATAGATCTTCAAGATCAAAAAAGATTATGCACCAACAATAATGGAAAATGAAAGAAAAGAAGGGTGCTGCAATTGAGCTTCTACGAAACCAGTTAACCACCACATGTCATGTATCCTAATTATATTCATATGGACCATGCGTCATATAAATACCAGCCTTGGTTCAGTATTATTATTAATAAATGCAGTCGACACGGGAAGTGAATGGACACACAACATAGTATAAGTTGCCTACCAGAGACAAGAAGCTATAATCCAAAGAAGTATGGGACTATGGTTTTACTATATGATAAAGCTTAGATTCCCATATGGCATTGTGACATTGTCCCTTACTTGCCTAACATACATTCTATATCGAGGACTAATTCAAACTAAAATTGTTTCAGTTTCATGTTATGAGTTAGCAACTTCGACTAGATGAGTTGGTTAATATAAGTAACTATTTTATCTTACTGTATCTATTAAGCAGCCACAGAGAATACCACGATTACTAAAGTGAACTAAACCAAACCAGCAAATGAAATTTCATTAACTTTAACACGAACCGACCCAACATTATCAACAGCTGATTCATCAAAGTCCAATGAAATATAGCGTGGCCTATAATCTCTCATATACCTCAAGACAAGGAATACCAACTAAGAGGCACGTGAAGTTGTCCATTCACATGCATTCCATAGGTTCATCTCAATCAACATTCCAATTCTCTTATGCAACCAATCAATATATTTCCCTTCTCCTGCCACTTGGTTGATAGAGCTTTTGTCGTTTTTGCCATCGTGTCAGCCTAACAACATGGTGATTAATGTTCATCGTACTATGTCAGACCAACACCTGTGTCATTCAAATATAATCACAACACATTCCCATGTATGTACCCTTCGGTCCCAAAGAAAACAGATACCCAAAATCATCGGTAACATCAATCGCACTAATCTAATCCTCTCTCCTACAGTTAAACTAAAAAAATATGATATGCATATAGCTTTTGCAGTTTCCAATCAATGTGGCTTATCTATGTCCCCCCAATCCCATAAAAACAGTGCCCTTGTCACCCATCTCAAGTCTAATGTTAACTATAACTTTTCTTTATTAATCTAGATATTAACCCCACTAATCACACAATCTAAACTAAGTACCCAATCATATACCGGCATATGTTAGTTGGAGCATTAATCTTTGAACTGGTCTTTTTAGTCTCCTGGATTATGCTGAAACATGCCATCTAGAGTCAGTGGTCCATCATCTATATATTTCTCTTTTCAGACTTAAACTGGAATCAAAAGCATAGGACTCTGCGTTCCGAAAAGCATTAGCCTCCAATAACCGCGGAGCCTCTAATCATTAGTTAAATAAGGAATATATTTTTCTCATTTTACAGTTTTATGGTAACATGGACTAGTTAAGCAATTAATCACCATTTTACAACAATTTTCAAACTAGCTTAACTTAGGGACAGGAAGAAATGGTGATAATGATAACAGCAATACCAATTGATCTTAGATTGGCGTGATAGTATCTAAGATGCATAATCTAACAGCCAAAAACATGCATTTGCCAAAGATTTGCCAGCAAAAAGTCCTCGAGATTCAGCCCAAAAGAAAGAGCTTTGGAAATGGAAATACATGTCTGAAATTGAATCAAGACACTAATTTAGGTTGAGTCAAAAATAAACGCAGGCTCCCGCAAACCCACATCACAAACTTTGTTGAATGCACAGTTATAAAGTGGCAAGTTTTTCCCATGATCAACTAAACCATCTTGGAGACACCCGATTAATTATGTTACCACGTGATCGAATGCATGCATTGAGCATTACTTCATTTTCTAAATGAATAAGAATAGTACAGTATTAACATAACCAAAATAGGTCTGAATGTCTAATAGATAATCGTACTGATAACTTAAATAATAAAGACACTTGGAATAATAGTGCAAGATCGAATGATCATGTCACTTATATATGTTCAGTAATCTTTAGGTGGCGTGGCGATGGTCTTATAAGAAAGTCTTTTGGTGTTCATATAATCTTTCCCCTATGGTAGTCCCTGGCTTATGTTTTGTACTCTTTCCATTGCGTTCTCAATCAATTAATGTGGTTTACAAATGTGGCCTAGGCGATTGCTTGATCTATGGGCAGGTTTGTACTTCAGTCGATTGATTCACTCTTTTTATATCTTTAAACACAAGACTTGACTAACATCTTCAAACAGTTGTAGTTATGGAAAAGAAAATACTAGTTCTGATTGCATGTTTACACAAAAAGATATGTTTTCCGAATTTTGAAGCAACAGACACAAACTTACTGCATTTATAACTTTAGAAGGGACAGTTCTATAGCAGGTACTATAACTTTGACAAAATTCAAGTGCAAAAACATACATTTATTCATTGTAGGTTTTTGTTCAACTATCAGTAAATTAATATGACTGTAGCACATCAGCGACAAGACAAACAATGAAAAAGTCAGTAGTTTGAGCGGTTAGAGTGGTTGACAAAACAAGCCCTTTCCTACACTACATCACCACCGCAGAACCGTACCAGATCGTCACAAGCCATAGAGAAAATAAATTTCAGGACAACTAACAAACAAAAACCAATACCAATTTTGGTTTAAAAGAGGGAATTCTGGCAACTACTGGTTTGCCTTATCACGTTTTTTTTCTGTTTACAATGTAGTAAATACTAAGGGGCGTATGTTCAGGATGCTTAATATATAAAACTCACCAACATCTTTAGATATGTTAGTTATATAACATATAGTATTTGACGGGGCACAAAACGTCACTCTGATCCGCAGCAGAGCTCACAACAGGCAAAGCAGCCCAAAAATGCCAAGCCAGTACATAACTGAGTGACAGCAATAGCACATTGGTCGTTCATCTTTGATAAGATATTAATGCAGCAGACACAACAGCACTTTCCACATAAATTTACACAACAATTGCCAGCTGCTCTCACCAGCATTTCTGCCTGGTCCGGCAATTTTGGTTGAAATCCCGGTGGGATGTTCTCCATCGTTGCAATCAAGTTGCCAAACCCCACACCCAGCTGCTGCAACACCTTTATCATTTCAGTTTTTTCAGTTATTTCCGTTTTTTTAGAGCTAACTTCTTTTTTCCCCTGCATTCATAATTCAGGAAATGAGTACTTTTGGCCCACCACACAGTTCAATCTTGAGAGAAATACTTGTATATAGTCACAGAGGTCAGGCTGCTGTTTAAATTACGCATAATGATAACATAGATATGGGTAATGAAAGCTGAAAATTGACAAATCTAAGGCAAAAATAGTTTACATGTTTTGTGGCAGATGATGATGCAGTAGCATGTGTATCTTGTACTGTCTCCAACAAGATCATACGGGTATACTCACTTACAACACCAGTCTGCATGCTTAGTTTTGCCACCTGTTAACAAAAGAGCGCAGAACAGCCAATTTTTATCACTTCTTAAAATAATTTCACGAGAAATTTATCAAAGTGAGGGAGTTAGACAACCACTTAAGGTAGCCCAATGAATAACCAGACGAGCTAAGTATATTGACCTTTTCCTCAAGCTTTTTATCTTGTGAAAACCATGCTTTTGTCGTGTATTGCTCAATTTGTTGCTTCGCCAGGACCTGGTGACCAAAATGAAATCAAATAAACAATGAGCCAACCCAAAGAAGGAAAAAGAAAACATAAGAAGAAAAAAACAACAAAGATAAACCTAGTACAATAAGTGCAGTTCTGATAAATACATGCAATTGGTATAGGTCGGATGAGGTAGCTTTACCTTCTCAAGAGGTATGTCCTTTGGCCGCTGGACCTTCAGGTCAATGGTGAAGCTACTCATATCGGCACGGACCCCCCTTACTTTCAGAGTTTCCGGAAAACCACCCTTGTACTGCCCAAATAGTATTAATGGCCCTTCCGAATATACATCTGGTACAACTGATGGATAAACCTGATGAAATAGAAGACAATTACACTACATCTCTAGATATATTCAGAAAAATACAGAGTACAATAAGATATTTATTATATGGATAAAGGATATTTAACTCATGTCACAAATCGGTAATTTTATGACAAGGGAAACCTGAAATCATGAATAGAATAAACCTAAGTTTCCATGAACACATAATGAGCGAAAAATGAACCATACCTCAAGAGCATCAAGATCATCTAGACCATCAATTTCAATGTTGAGCACAACCGTTGAAGCAGCTCTGGAAAACAAAGCTTCCATTTGAACTACAACTGAATCTGATCAAACAAACATTCGCCAGTTTATCATTAGTAACTTCACAGTAGCTGCCGCCATTTCATTAAATCAAACAACTTCTCAAACTCATTTAGCTTTAAAACAAACAAACTTTATGCATAAAATCTTCCCCTAGGTTGAAAAAAAATGAACTACCTGCATCAGGCGCAGCATCAAAATGGCCCCTACCAATCATTGCAAGCATTCGCAAAAAGTATTGGTTGCAGAATGAACCTACAACAAATTACAAAAACAAGCTAATTACAACAATTCGTCATCAGAACAATGTCCAGAATATTATAATGCAAAGTTGAACCTCCGAATTCATTATCGAAAAGCTTAGATTTATTTCCTACTCATATCAAATACATCAAGTACTGCAAGTCATCTTTCCCTAAATGAAAATGTGCACATACCAAGTCATTTTAAAAAATAAATCTATCCCATCCTGATTATATGGAGAGAGACACTAGTTGCAAGCTGATTATATGATGCATTTAGTTAGAGCAAACATTTCCTAGTTTCCTATCTTTAATTTTATAGAAATTTGGCAGAAGTCTTTATCTCCACAGAAGAGTGGAAAACGTAGAAAACATGTTCAATAATGTTGTATTTTCCATTTCGAAGAAGGGAAGTGAGGGTTTTGGGTCACAAAGGAAATAAGGAAAACATAAAATACGTGTCATGAAGATTGCAAGATGCAAGAGTAAGAAATAGTAGGAACTTGATGTATATATTATTACCTATACCAAACGTGCAAATGCGTGGACAAAGCTCTGATCCTTGACTTCTTAGTTGCTTTTTCATAACTTCACAAATTTGTCTTTCATCTTCAATGGCCCCATCGGTTATAAAAAATATTATTGGAAGTGATTTCTTGCTCCCAGATAGCATCTCTATGGACTGAAAGACCATAAAATCTCAATGAATAAACTGAAACACATTCATTTGATACATAAATAGATGTCATATTGACATTGAGATCCACTGAACATATGTAATTCGGTCTAATCTCCTAAAATTATATAGCCTCAAAAGTCGCGACCACATATATTTTGCTACCAGATGTGTCCATACTGGTTTGTTGTCAGGGTGTCATGGAACATCTTACACTTTGTAACTGAAAAAAAGGAAATAACCTGATTAAGAGCAGCTGACATGTTCGTGCCACCACCAGCAACGAAATTCATGCCAATCCAGTCGGTTGCTTTTTGAAGAGCTTCCTTTGTAGCCAACTCAAGAGTTGATGAATATAAGTAAGTTTGGTCATTAAAAGCCATGACATTGAATGAGTCCCCTTGATCCAGCTTTGACATTGCTGCAACAACCGCACTTTTTGTAGCTTCAATTGTCCTCCCCTTCATGCTTCCACTTATATCAACAACAAAAAGCACTTCCTTCCTGATCACCTTTTATATGAATAACAAGAATTAGCATCGTAACGGAACTACTGCTCTGTTCAAGCATCATTTCATCGTACACACAAGAGAAGCATACAGGTTCAAAACCAACCTTTTTGCTGAGATCAGGCCCTGGGAATAAGTACAAAGAAAACATCTCACTTTGGTCAATACTGAGTGACGATGGAGACTGCAAAATGACTCCACCAAATGCATTGCTTTGAGGAACCTGAAACACAGTGCATGATTTTATAAGCTCAACCACAACATGTTCCGAAGAGATACAATCACTATCCAGTAGACTAGTATGATTCATATTTCACTTGATACAACTTATATCAAAATACACATTCAGTCAACATGATATAATCTTACCGCATATGTAAACACAAAATTAGTACTTGACCACGCAAGAACTTCCGCTTCATACAAGAAAGCCAATTTCTCAACTACCCGCTTTTGCTCCTGCAATGGATCAACGTTTTTCAGTTATATATTACAAAGTTCTCAATCTTCATGTGAAAAGGGAAGAGTGGTCCAAGTTATACCTTCAAAGGATGACTCGCTGACCTAACCACAACCTCTGTGCCCAATCCAACATTGACGCTCAACTCTATCTTTTCCTTTTTCGATAGCTTCTTTCCAGCAGGAGTAACATACTCTGGGAAACTGAAAGGAATATTTAACGTGAATTCACCGTCTTTATAAGATATTTTCTGTGACCATTTAACTTTGACTGAAAAATTTGAACCGCCATCAACCTGGACAAAGGTTACGCTATAGTCAAACTACACTCAACAAACATGAAGAAAATTATACTCCCAAGACGTAATTGCAAAACATGCAACTAACCTGTGGTATAGTCAATGTAAATATATTAGGCTTGAGAAATCCACCATCTTCGGGTTTTCCTACACTTTCCGTCTCCCCCTTTTCATCCATGACAACTAGCTGCGTCTTATACGACTTTCTGATAAGTTGAACCTCAACACCTAGAATTGAACCCTGTTAGCAAAATATCATAGCTACATTACATTACTTGAAAACAACAACAAATTCAAACAAGAAACTCCAACTCATTCCATCAATTTATTACTCCTTTAAATTTCCTCATTCATATTCCAAAATTTCAAAACCATAACGATAATAGCTGAAATAATTTAATATGTTTTTCGAAAAGCTCCTAACATTAAAACTAACATGAAGAACTACTCCCTCTGTCCCAAAATATTTGTCCATCTTTTCTTTTCGGGATGTCCCAAGTTATTTGTCCACTAGTAAAAATAGATAGGGAAGTTTGATCGAGTTTACCATATTAACCTTACTTGATATTATTATTCAAACGTTTTAGAAAAACATTAACTAGTTAAAAGTAAAACTGCCGTTCTTCAAAAAGTAAGCAGTAATGAATATGATTTTCTTAAACCGGGTGTTATTTGTAGGCAGGGCGGAGCCAGAAAGTTATGGTCGAGGGGGCAAACTTTGATAATTTTTAGAAACTACACTACAAATCAGTTCGTAAGGGGGGCAAATTACAAAAATAGCCAGATACGTTTCAAAAATTTACACTACAACTTTTTTCACTAGAGGGACACATGCTCACCCTGCCCCCCTTTTTTCTCCGCCTCCAACAGGCGACAATTATTTTGGGAAGAAGGGAGTATATGATAAAAAGATATTAGTCTATGTTCGGCTTAACTCTTAAGCAATAGGTTAACAACATCACTTAGTTTAGTTAGTAGTTGTTTGTTTTATAAAAGCGTTTGTAAATTTAGTTGTATTCGCAATTGTATTGTAGTATAAAATGACTTAAAACATAAATGGTTATTTTACTATCATTTCAAATAAGACCATTCGTAAACGCTAGTCGCACACACAAATTATCGCTACTATATAATGTCGCAGCTATCCGTGCCGGACATAGGAGGGAGGCAGGGTGGGCACGTCCCCCTAGCAAAAAAAATGTAGTGTAAATTTTCTAAAATAACTAGCTATTTTTGTAATTTGACGCTCTAAACAATCAATTTGTAGTGTAGTTTCTAAAAATTATTCAAGTTTGCCCACTCGACCATAACTTTCTGGTTCCGCCCCTACCGGTTATACGCGGGTAATGAGTTGGTAAACAAACATTGAAAAATATGTTTTTTTTAAAAACTAGTCCATACCTGCGGGCCCATAGGGACAGCAAGGCGGACATCACAGCTGGCACTCCCCATAACACAATGAACCCGCCACGACCCATCCATCGTCACAAACGCCGTATCCAAACAGCACCCAATCTCCAGCCCAACCCCATTCATCTGCAGAGGTATGAGCGCAGGAGGATCGCACCTGCCGTGCACGTGAGGCTGGTAGCTAGGCACATCAGGGTTGTCAACTATCCCGGGGTTCGATATCACTCCGTACACCATTGGCGACGTCGGGTATAATGATCTATTCATCATGGTCGTCATCTTTGGCGGCGCTACTGATCTGTCTTTCCCGAAGTATATCCGCTTCGAGAGACGCAGCCCGTCTTCTACGCCACGCGTGAAGTCGTCACCACTACTAGATGATGACGTCATGTTGATGATTTGAGTAGTGGTTTTTGGAAATGAAAAGAGTAGTAAAGAAGAATAAGAATAATTTGTTTCTAACGGTCTGAAACCGTCCGAATTAGATGCCTGACCCACTTTAATGTTAGAGGGGGGTGGTGGGGCCCACTTTCTCTCTCCCCCAAATGATGAAAGAAGGAGTTGAGTTGAGTTCAAAATGACTTCAAAGCAAGTACATTGATAAATAAAACAATATGCTCCCTTTAACTATTGCTTATTACTTGCTTTCACTCCTCTTACTATCCTTTTTCCTCTCTTTAAACAAGCAGGTGTTCCTACAGGATTAAGGAGGTGTTTGTTTTTCATAAAGAGCCTCTTAATCTGAACCGTTCAGATGCGGTCAGACATTTTGGTCGTTCAGACCGTTTTTTTTCCCGTTCAGAGGCAGTAAGATCTTAATGGTCTAGACTTGAGAGGGGTGTCTGAATGCCTCTTGCTGACAAAAAAAAAAAAAAACCAAAAAAAAATTAGTACGAGCAAGCAAATGTGCGGTTCAAACATGAGTTTTTTTTCCCCGTTCAGATGCAGTCAGATTCAGACATTTACGCCCCAGATTCAGATTCAGATTCAGAGCCTCTTAAAAAACAAACACCACCTAATTGTTGTTTTTTTTGTTGGACGTTTAGAAAGAGAAATATCCATGTTCAAGTTACACTGGAAAGTCGAGCTTCTTCTTTTAAGATGATGTAATGTAGTTTAATCAGTATTTTTTTGAGATATTTAGAAATTGCCGATACAAAAGAAAAATAATAATAAAAATCAGTATTTATGTGTCTAATATGAATTTTACTCTGGAATCCAAAATTCAAAGAAGTTTATCTCAAGAGTTCAAACTATAGTATCAAGACTATAAGAACACCTTACTATTTGGTCATGTAACACTGTAACGCTTGGAATTATATATTCATATGCTATTTTTGTATGATCACGGACCCTGTGTCGGGCACGCCTAAAAGGTAAACAACTCCAACCTGTGCCTAATCCGGACCATGTCATACACCGACCCCGGCAAATTCGGGGCAAGAGAAAGGACTCCGCTACAAGATGCCGTAGCTAGGACACTTCTCGCGGAAGGATGTCGTGTCCGGATCAAGCTCAAGAGTTGGGACCACGGGTTAACCCAAAAGGGTAAGGAATATTGTCAACCTCCATCCAGCTGACCTGGGCAGACCCAAACAGAGAAAGACTGCAGTTCCCTCCCAAAAGCATCAATATCAGGGGCAAAAGGACAAGAGCAAGGTTTGACCTGGGGGTTTCCTTCCCGAAAACGTCATTATCACAACATGTAATCCCAAGAATCCGACAAGAAGGTCAACAGTATAAATAGAGGGTATCTACTACTCTCAATGTTATATTGACTCTTTCACTAAAAATACTTTATCTCTCTATAACCCATACTTACTCTTACGCCTGAGGTTGACCGTGGAAGCCCCTTTACGCGGTGAGACTAACAATGTCTTCTTTCTTAGCAGCTTTAGCTCAAAATACTTTCACTTAGTCCAAGTTCTGCTCTACCAAAGTTAGTCTAAACTAAACTTTGTAACAAAAAGCCCTACATTTGTACTAATAATGTCTTCTTTCTTAGCAGCTTTAGCTCAAGATACTTTCACTTAGTCCAAGTTCTGCTCTACCAAAGTTAGTCTAAACTAAGCTTTGTAACAAGAAGCCCTACATTTGTACTAACATTGTATGTTTCATATGATAAGGATAATTGAACTATTATTTTGTATATTAAGTCATTTTACTTGTGTCGTATTTACCTTTCGATATCTAGTATGTTTCATATGTAACTATTTATTTATTTATTTATTATTTTTTAATTTTTGTTGTTCTATTGACAAGTTTAGATGTTACTCAAAAGAATCAAGGTAAGTCCAAGCCTTTTTAAATTATATGTCCTACATTTTGCTTAGTTTTCTAATTGCTTTAGATCTCAAATTTATACTTGATGTCATAGTATTGAATAAAACTAAAGAAATTTACGCTAATTTCTAACAAAATGCAAGCAAAAAAGATGAAGCAACTACTAAATTAAATTAAGGGTGTGCTCGAGGATAGAGTTGGACCAAGTCGAATGGTCCCAGTTCAGTTATGTTCGTTTTATCGAGTTTAGACATGTTTGTAAAGAAAACAAACACCTTGTCGGATGTCATTAGACCGGACTGGGTCAAGACGAGTCGTCGGCCCGGTAAGGCTCGTTTGCGCCGGTTTGATTGGTTCTCTCGATCAGGTTTGATCCCCTGTAAAGCTCACTCAAGATGGCTAGATCAAACTACACAAGTGCTCATTATCATTTCACAAACAAAGAGGGACAAAACTTAAAGGACTAAAATGTAATGTTCTTGAATAAATAAAGGGATAAATTTGTAACATAAGATTATATTAAAGTGCATTAACGTGGAATCCACACTGACACATTGAACTTTGTACACTTGCCGTGCCGTCCTCCTGCACAAGATAACTTTTAGAGTAAACTCTAAAATACAGGATCCAAACGTTTTACCTCCGCCAATATCATATATCCTTTCGCAAGAAAAGTTAACAGAAAGTTTCCAGCGAATACATCCCCCGTTAGTAAAGTTGGCACAATACATCCTTCCGTTAGTAAAAGCACGAGGACTAACGGTGCAAATATATTCCGTTATCTCATTCGTTAAGAGATATTTACGTAAATCGTCCTTGTGGCAAGGAACAAATTTCAACCAAAGTCCCTATATTTAAGTTAAAGTTATTTGCATAAATGGTCCTTGTGGTTAGCCAGTCAAGTGCCATGTGTCACCACACACATCGTGTCAGGTCGGTAAATGGTGGGTTCCACGTGGACGATGACGTGGCATTTGTAATATATCACCAATTTGTCACCCGGATTAGGTCATTTGGGTGGGAAGCAAGGCTTTTGTCAAGCATAACTTCAATTATATCTCCCTAAATTTATACATAACCCTTTTTAAAATTTAAAGGCAATTGTTTTTAGTCTATTAATTTCACGGAGTTAGGAGTTATGGACTGTAAAAAATAAATAAATACCGTCTGGACTCGTTTAGTTTTTGCTCTTTCCAATGTATGCTGGAAATTTTTTTGACTTCAAACAAACCTCGAAAAATGCGAAAATCATCGTTTTTTCTTTGTTTTCGCATTTTGCGAGGTTTGTTTGAAGTCAAAAAATTTCCTCAAGATACCATTGGAAAAGAGTACCTACGAAAAACGAGGTCCTAATTTAAGATATTTATTTATTTTTACATCCATATAACTCAAATTAATAGACCAAAAAATTAAATGAACAATGGCTCTTAAATTTAGAAAGCAAGTATGATAAATTTAGAGATATAATTAAAGCTATGCTTAGCCAGTTACAAAGAGCAAAGCCTTGCTTCCCACCCAAATGTTTGACCTGGGTTCAATCCAGTGCGGTGATATATATTACCAACCACAAGACCACTCATTGGCCCACGTGGCAAAACCCGACCCATTTACGATATTGCGTAATTCACCCGCCTGTTAATCGACCCGACCGACCCTGACACGCGGCACTACCGGTGGTGACACGTGGCACTTCAATCTACTTCTAACCACAAGGACCATTTATGCAAATAACTTTAACTTTAAATAGGGACTTTGGTTACAATTTGTTCCTTGCCACAAGGACGATTTACGTAAATATCTCTTAACTAATGTGAGATAACGGAGATATATTTCGACCGTTAGTCCTCATTAATGATTTTACAACGGAGGGATGTTAATTGTGCCAACTTTACTAACGGAGGATGATCTGTTGAAACTTTTGGCGGTATATGGATGTATGTGCAAACCATGAAACCACAGAATGATTTTGTTTACTCTAACTTTTATTTTTTAAAGACCATACCAAAGTAGTCGATTCTATCAACTATAATGCATGTTTTGTTATCACCTAATTTGCTACGTTTAACACATAATTAACAGGTTGTTGCGCCATAAAATAATGACAAAAAGTAATGGAAATAAAGTAGATTAATACTAGAAACAACTTGTTGCGCCCTACAAAAGGAGGCATTTCTTTCATCATAATTGTATGCCTTGTCAAAAGTCTGTTTATCAATAATGCATGTTTGTTTCATCACTTCATCTCATGATCATGACACACTTTTAATGAGTTGTAAAATAATAGTAAACTAAGAAAATAATAGAATGCCTAAACTAGATGTAATTGTTATCCATCCAAAAGAGTTGATAGAAATGATTGATCTTTTGGATCATAGACAATTGTTAATACATATACTATTGACTTAAATTAGAAAAGGACATCATAACCATCACCATTTGACTAGTGGTTAGGCAGGGTGTTATGATGGAAGAAGACCACACGTGAAGGCCACGGTTCACACGTAAAGCCTATAACATCCCTTCATCTTGACGCGCGGAAGTCAGATTATTGTGTTGATTAGGTGGTGCATATCGCGTAACTGAAACCACTATTTTATTATTATTATTAGAGTAAATTACACCGTTCGTCCTTGTGGTTTGCGTTGACCGCAGGGTTTCGTCCTTTGACCAAAAAAATTGCACCGTCCGTCCTAAGTGGGAACGTTATGCACCGCTCGGTCCCTCCATCCATCGGGCCCACCAATTCCACTAACGTAGTTAAGTCACTTAACCCATGAGGCATATCCGCATTTCTAAACCCCCCCGCCCCCCCATAGTAAAACCCTATATACTTATGTATCTACCCCACCCACCCACATAATCTTAAATCCCTTCGGTTCCACCACCATTTTCAAAACAAAGGGTTTTCTCAAATCAAATCAAAATCATGGTTAGATGTCCTCGTTGCCAAACACTTGCAGTTATGAAAACATCGTGGACAAATAGAAACCTGTGTCAAAGGTTTTATGCTTGTTCCCAAATTGTATGTGTTAATGGTTTAACTTTGTAATTGAACAATATCGATTTGTTGTTTAATTTTGTTTTACGAGATTGTAATGATTTGTTGATTGGGTGGACCTAGAAATGTGCCATCGCTCAATGGTAGTTATACCCGTTTATTAAGGTCTTTGAACAACCATCAAGAAATCCTACAAAATATGGAGCAAGAAAGATCAACATTGAAGAAGTATGTTATGGTTTCATGTATTTTGTTGTTTGTGTCTCATATGCATAACATATTGACCTAGCAAAGTTGTCGTGATTTGGGTGTTAAGAGATAGATGTATTTTGGGTGTTTAATGTTAGATGTATTTTGTGTCTCAAGTATGTAGCACCATTGTAATGAAAACAAGCTTTGTAGCATTATTGCAATTTACTGTTCTACATATTGCAGTCACTTTTATGAATTTTACTATTTCATTTTCTCACTTTTATGCATATGCAATTACTTTTATCAATGCAACACTATTTCTACATTGATGCAGTCAATGAATCAATGCCACTTTGCTGCATTCTTGCAATTTACTGTTATACAGTTTACTGTTCTACATTACCACACCTCTATATAAGGGCACATATGGGTTAGAAGCACTTGGTCTTTCATGGTTTATGGTCTTATCAGCACTTGGTCTTTCATGGTTTCTGTTTAGTTTATGTATGCCTTTTATGGCCCTAAAATAATGTGTACTTGAACCTATTTTAAATAAGTTAGTGCAGTGCTTGGTCTTACCTATCATAGTGCAAAGAAGCTACCAAATTACCAACATAACATACCAAAAGAATCTGTACATTTGGGTCAAACAAAATAACATACCAAATTAAAGTCAAACAAAATAAAGTCTAAAGCAACCATACCATTAATCAATCAAGTTTCAAGGCATATAATGCCATAAACATCCAAAACAACTTAATTGACATTGTGCATAAGACATACTAGAAATATAGACATAACAGACATAATCATAACATACACATTGTGCATAAGACATACTAGAAACACAGACATAACTTAATTGACATCTTCTCATGCTGGTGCCTTCCCCTTATCTTGACTACCTGCTCTTGGTCTTTACCACTGCTTTGACCTATATCTTTACCTACACACCCTTCATTGACATCCAAAACTACTTTCTTAGGCACTGGGGTAATCCCTGACTTTGATGTTATTGGTTCATTTAACTCTTCTATTACAAGCTTTTTATGCTTTGGTTGTATGTAAATGTCAGGATTGGTCTTTTCATGCTCAACATATACATCAACTAGCTTAAGACCTTCCATCACATACTTGCCTAATAACTGAACATCTTTGTCACATGCTAAAGGCTCTAGTCCATTGTCTAAATCATAATCAGGTTTCAAGAAATGGTAAAACATCAACCTATGACCATCATGACCTAAGTCTTCTAGCATAGAATCAATTTCATGGATTGCCGATCACCGCCTATCAAATCCACAAAAGTAATCTAACCATTCTTGTAAATCCTGTTGGGTGCATTCGTGAAAAAACCACCATGATTGAGCTTGATGGAAAACAGAGTAGAGTTTTTATCTTCAAATAATTAAAGGAATCAATCAGACAAGGGTTTTAGACATTAAAACACCAAACAAAGTATTGCAAACCCAAAAATGCATACTCTAATGATTAAAAACATACGTCACTTAACACCATTATCAAAAAAATAACTATAAACAGTCACTTACGATACATGCAATATGGGTCTCGATCAAGAACATCATTTGCTCTAATTTCGTACAATGGGACCACCATCGATTCTTTGCAAGTATCGACAAATGTTACCGGTTTTTCACAATTGATTTGGGGAAGAAGATGATTAAGTAAGTTCGGGTGCAAAAGATTTTAGTTTGGGGGATGAGTCATGACCGACAAGGTAGATGGTATTTAATAAATGTAATGTACTTGGGAAATGACCGAAATACCCCTTTAAAAACCTCCGTTAACCGGCGTTAGTGGGAATGGTGGGCCAGGATGGATGGAGGGATAACGTGCATAACGCTTCCCACTTAAGGACGGTGGAACTTTTTTGGTCAAAGGACGAAACCCTGCGGTCAACGTAAACCACAAGGACGAACGGTGTAATTTACTCTTATTATTATTATTATTATTATTATTATTATTATTATTATTATTATTATTATTATTATTATTATTATTATTATTATTATTATTATTTTTAGAGTAAACTGCAAAATACATCCTTGGTTTTCATTTTGAGTACCTTACATCCACAACTATTTGGCTAGTTACATCCTTCAAGTTAGCAAACGTTAGCCATTATACATCCCGGTCACTAACTCATAGTTTTCTTCTTAACTACTAACGGGAGGCTATTTTGGTCTTTTTACACATACGAGGGATGTATTTTGCAGCTTAATCTTTTACATATAAGAGGGATGTATTTTGCAAATTATTTTTATACTTTACCTTTTTTTTTTAATTATTATTATTATTATTATTATTATTATTATTATTATTAGAGTTAACTATATATATAAAAAAACATTTTGTCGAAAATATTATAAAAAATTTCAAAAATTTTATAAAAATTTCGAAAATTTTATAAAAATTCCGAAAATTTTATAAAAAAAATTCCAAAAATTTTATAAAAAATTCCGAAAATTTTATAAAAAAATTTATTAATAATTCCGAAAATTTTATAAAATATTCCGATAAAATTTTTATAAAAAAAAAATTCCTAATTTTTTTATAAAAAAATTTATTTTTACTTTTTTGAATATTTTTTGACGGAATTTTTTTTTTAAAATTTTCGACAAAAAATTTTCTTTTTTCTTTTTTAATACTTTTTGACGGAAAATTTCGACAAAAAAATTTCTTTTTTCCGTTTTGAATACTTTTAGACGGAATTTTTTATAAAATTTTGCGCAAAAGTATTCAAAAAAAAAATATATATATTTGTCGAAAATTTTTTATAAAATTTTTTATAAAATTTTTATAAATTTTTATATTCCAAAAATTTTATAAATATTTTATAAAAATTCTGAAAATTTTATAAAAAAATTTATAAAAAATTCCAAAAAATTTATAAAAATTTAAAAAAAAATACCGAAATTTTTTCTAAAAAATTTCGACAAATATATATATATATATATATATATATTTTTTGAATACTTTTGCGCAAAATTTTATAAAATTTTCGGAATTATTAATAAATTTTTTTATAAAATTTTCGGAAATTTTTATAAATTTTTTTATAAAATTTTTGGAATTTTTTTTTTATAAAATCTTCGGAATTTTTATAAAATTTTCGGAATTTTTATAAAATTTCCGAAATTTTTATAAAATTTTTGAATTTTTATAATATTTTCTAGAAAAAATGTTTTTTTATATATATAGTTAACTATAATAATAATAATAATAATAATAATAATAATAATAATAATAATAATAATAATAATAATAATAAGAATTAAAAAAAAAAAAAATAAAGTATAAAAATAATTTGCAAAATACATCCCTCTTATATGTAAAAGATTAAGCTGCAAAATACATCCCTCGTATGCGTAAAAAGACCAAAATAGCCCTCCCGTTAGCAGTTAACGAAGAAAACTAACGGAGTTAGTGACGTGGATGTATAATGGCTAACGTTTGGCTAACGAAGGATGTAACTAGCCAATAGTTTGTAACAGGGATGTAAGGTCTCAAAAACTGTAAACCACAGGGATGTATTTTGCAGTTTACTCTTATTTTTATGTTTGTTTGTAAGTTTGTTTGGGGGTTTATCATGAGCTATGTTTGTGATAAGTGAGATATTTTGATGTGTTTGATTAGGTGGTGATCATTAAGCCTTTAAAGGCAGTGATAAGGTCGTGTATTAAAAAGTTGATGTGACATTGATATGGATTTGATGGTTGAGTGACCGTTACACACCCGATCATAAATATTTGATTTTTTTTTATCCAATGTCAAATGTTCAAAAACTCGTTAAGTACAAGTATGAAGGTGGTCTGAGCACCGCTTTCCTCAAGTAACCTAAACTGATTAAACCTCACTCATCTATCATCTATTTAGAAAATGTCATCGTAAAATTAGGATTAACCTTAACAATGAAATAAAAAGAACTTTGATCTTGATTCTCATGAATATGATGATAAAGGTGATGTTGTTCGTTCCTTGATAAGAAAATTTTATAAAAATTATATTATATTAGTAAGATTTATGTCGGGGTAAAGTTACATGGTAGGGCTCTTTGACCAAATTACAAGGATCTTGTCCATCCTGTAGTGTCCTCTTCTCAAATAAAGTTCAGTCCAATCTTTAAGGATGTTTCATGCCACGTCAATCATCAAATAGTCAAATACAATCACATTTCATTTGCTGCTTTGTAACTCAACTTCTAAATCTAGCTACTACCAGTGTCGTAGCTGAGCAAACGTAGACCATGTGCGAAATCTATCTTAAGTTTGAGAGCATATATGTAGTATTTTGATAATCTATCTTAAGTTTTATGGAGTAACAAATATATACAAATTAAAATTGTACAGTTTTACGGAGTAACTAATAACGGTATATATATTTTGAGGTCTTTAAAAATTCAAGACCCCTGTACGATAGCACACCTCTGGCTACTACTGTACTTTTTTGGAAAATCAAACCAAATACATTTACTTAAATATGATGCTGAAATGCATCCTTAACTAATGGTAATAAACAAGACATGTATATATGGGTTGGATTATCCGGGACAACGACACAGGTATATCCCAAAACCTCCCACTTTCGTATAACAAACAACACACAGTTTATCAGTTGATCCTAGTACCTCATCGTCACTCCTATGCTGCTTTTAATGACTAATCCCGGATAGTAATACATAATACAAACTAAACCTACACCAAAACGGTATACTTGTTTGACCAACGACGTCTTTAGCATTTACAGCTTCATGTGAGGATTTCATATTTGCGCAAAAAGGATCTCATTCCATGTGTCGGGAACACCTGGTAAGCACCAATGCAAACAATCTTGCATTCCTGGAGCTGCTCTTATCGAATATCTTGATATATGTCCTTCATCTCTCACCTGAGACAAACCTGTTACATCCAATAACTTCACATTTGTCCCCTTTACTGCTCCTGCTGCAATCGGATCACTGGATTCATTTTGTAACACTTCCAATGACCCAGGTGTCGTGCTGTCACATGTACCTCCAGTATTCCATTCTCCGTTAAAAAAGTGCCTTGGTGAAATTGACCTAAAGAACGCTTTCAGCCCTGGGTGCTTTGGTAACTGAGAGTTCACCCAACTCACAACACTGTAAATCGTCAAGTTTTTAGCACCTCCTATATTGGCGATCCTCATATTGGTGTTAGGTTTGCCTCCAACATACATAACCCATTTGTTGGCATTAAGCTTACCTCTGTTCCAGTGATGCCCCGTGTTGAGAACAAGTACGTGTATTTTGTGTAGGTAATTTTTCAAAAAAGCAGGAGGGCGATCAAGGTGCATCGCAAAATCTGTGGTTTGGCTTGTGGGGTCAATGGGCTCAATGTCACATAAACTTGCAGACCAATAATAGAGGATAGTGGTGTTAGTACTAGGGAAACGGAAAGCCCAGCCGTCAGGCCGAGCGGATCCACCACCTTTCACTAGACCATATTCCTCTCCAACGTCTTCAACATCAGCCATCTCGTTGCCACCGGTCACCATGCACATAAGAGACTGAAACTGTTGTCGCCCCAATGAATCCCCAACAAAAGCTAGTGTTTTGTGCTGCATTCTGAAGTGCATCATCCACAATTAGTTAGATGGTACTTTGCTTAGACTGTTAAAAAGAAAACCGTCTCATTACATACCTTTTAAGAAACTCAGCTCCTGTAAAATCATCCATTTTGCATTCTTTTGGCTGCCACTTCAGCTTTTCATACTCAAAATCTGTACGCTGTGTCAAGCGGCAAGCCCACATCCCCGACAACCATTGTTTACAACCAAATCCAGAATAGAGAGGCCGGTTATCAGCAGGAACCCACTTCCCTTTACCAAAGTTGCAAGCTGGAATACATGTATAAACCAATTAGCGACAAGTAATCAGCGTTGATTGCTTCAACAAGAAACTTCGGGTCCTTATAGTCACTTTTGCACAACTCTTACTGATGCTACTTTTGTTAGAGATATCAGAGGGGGGTCAAGTCTAAAACTATCTTTCTATGATTTTATATTCATGGTTTGCTGGTTTGCCCCACTGTACAAATTGATTAATGATACAATTACATTTTTCGAAACTGTTCTTAAGTATTAGACAGGTCTGTGTCACACATGCCATGCCCAATGATCCAATACAGAAGGACAGCAAGAACTATAATCAACACTAGATTATCAAATTGAATGGGCTATATTGTACATAATGAATAGATGATCCCTAGGCGCACCATCAGCTTTCACTTATAGATCTGATATCACTAGTTTAGTGGTTGAGACAGCGGTAGGGGAGGAGAGAATATGCAAAATGAATACGATATTTCAAATTCTTGCAGGGGTCTTACTTTTTATAAATCAATTACTATTTTTTTTAAAAGGCCAACAGACTATAATTAATAAAAATACGTGAACAGAACATGATGACTGGAGCCTTTTCGAAAAAGGAAGACAGCGACTAGAAATTGTTATTAACGTATTGCACATGAATCCAACAGAATATAGGTTATAGGAATTCCAATTACTTAAATGCAGATCATAATACCAGGAGTGACTGAGCCTAAAGTAAATATACGAGAGAAAGGACCAACCTTGCTTTTCTATGCTAGTAATTGGAGTGTTAATGCCTTCTTTCAAAGCTGATTCTGTTGTTTGAGAATCCACAGAAGCTATTAAGCCACCTTTTCCTTCAGAAACTGATTTTTCAACACCATCTGAAGTATTCCCTGTGCCAATATAGCAGGAGAATGTGTGAAACATATAATGTGCTCGATCTTTCATTATTGTATATAACTACTTCTAAGATGATTATCACAGCACGTAAGAAAAGACTTGACGACAATCATGTGAGCTATACCATTGTACTTTTCCTGAGAAGTTTCTGGATTTTTATCCTGTTGAGTGTTCAATGACGCTGTGTTTGTCGAAAGTGAAGGCGGGATCAAGTCCTCTCCTTGTTCAGCTTCTTCAAAATCTTGAGTGACGTCATTCCTTTTCACTTCATCTGTCATCACAAAGAAGTTCAATAATTAAGGCAGATAACAAAAGGAAGTAGTTAAAAGGTCATGTTTATAGGTCTGGAAATTATCTGCTAATAATTTGAGGATGAGAATGCAGCATCTTAAAGGACTTATCCTGGCATTATATGGGTGCTAAACCAAATATCCCCAACCCGAGGGTATAAAATTAGTAGTAATACATGACCAATGGCGGAGCTAGAGAAATTTTCGTGGGAGGGCCGAAACAAATTTTATTTGAGAAATACATTAAATGGGAGGGCCGAAATAAATTTTTTTCCGGAAATACACATGAAATAGCGAAAAAAATACACTAACGGGCTTAGGCCTAGGGGGGCCGGGACCCTTCCCGGTCCCTTAATAGCTCCGCCCTTGTACATGACACTGACCATGAGGCAACAAATAGCATAATTAGCAGCATAAAGGCTGGTCAATAATCCGATAAGCTCAATGTAAGGTGGACAATAACTTCAATACACGAGACGGATCCTATGTTTGCCTAAAAACACCACAGACAGGACACTCATTCAAAAGCCCTTGATCGGTTATGAAAAGAGCTAGTTAAGTTATCACCTGGAAAGAGTTGCAACGGTTGATCTTGAGGCGGGAGAAAAGCGGTTTTCTCCCAATTCCAAACAACAATAGACGCGCAAACAAAAACGATAAAAAAGAGAGAAAGCTGCTTCATCTTGACCACCCCATACACATGACCCCCTCCCCCTCCTCCAACTCCTCCAACTCCTTTCATAATTACGCGGCACACAACACTCAACAAAACTTTATAATAATACTCTACTAGGTTGTTAACAATAGTAACACATGAGCATTGTGTTTCTGCAAACAACACAAAATCATAAAAAAGCATCAAAATTTATACATGGATTTGCTTAATGAACAAAACCCAATAAGGAATATATATACATTACAGAGTATAGAGTGAAAATGAAGTAAGCATTAACATTAAAAATGCATAATTAAGGACCTCTGATCTTGTTGTTGTTGTAGTAATGAAATTTAGGTGCGTGAATTAAGCAATAATCCAATCAACTTACTTTTTAATAATAATGATAACAAGTTGGTTGGTTGGTTAGATCAGCCGAATTTGAAATATAAATGTAGACAAGATTTATTTATTTTGTTAGTATCAACACAACCTGCATTCCCTTTTTTAACTTATAGTCCTAGGGTGAGCATGCTACCCGAACTGACCGGACCGAGACGAGACCGAATGACCGATGGGGCCGACCATAAATCTGCGGTCTCGTGCCCTGGGCTTTTCGGGTCCCGATCCGACCAAAACCGGCAATTTGGGCTAATTTGGCCTGTTGGACCGGACCGACGTCGACATTCGGATCCGGTCTCTCAAAATTTTGCCGTTTAAAGCGAACCTTGGTCTCGGTCCGGTCCGGTTCAGTCTTGGCCGGTCCGGTCCGGTTTTTGAATCGTGCACACCCTTAACTTATACCACTACTCTATTTATTATTGTCTAAACCTTAAAATATGAGAGGTGATTTATACACTCACAAAATTGATTGTACACTATATTTTAGGGTTCGTTGACATTTATACCCTCATATCACTTTTATACATTTTATTTCTGTAAGGGTATAATTGTCAACACACTCTAAAATAGAGTGTGCCAATCAATTTATTGGTCTCAAATTCAAATTTATAATCTAGGATGTTTCAAAATTTATTGGAGAAATATTTAGTTTGAGAGGTTGAAAATTAAAGTAGCTTTACTATTAAATTATAGAGTTAATTGTATTTTTGGTCTTTGTGGTTTGGTCAAATTGCATGTTTAATCATTAAAACTTTGAAAATGCAGTGATAGTCTTTATTTTGAAGTTTGAGTTGCATTTTTTGTCCTTATCAGTGTGAAATGACCAAATTACCCTTGTCTTTTTCTTAAAAGGATAATGGTTATTTTAATCATTTAACTTTATCCAGAAACCAAAAATGCAATCCAAACTTCAAAATAGAGACTATTGCTGCATTTTTAAAGTTTTAAGGACTAAACTTGCAATTTGGCCAAACAACAAAGACAAAAATTGCAATTAACTCTAAATTATATGATTTTTGTCTCCTGACATTATTTTTCTTTACTAAAATAAGTCCGTTTTCACCTAATTCCCTGTAACACCCCCAAAAATGGTTTGCAGCGGAAGAAAAAGCTTTTGGGATGCTACTCAGTTGGATCATAACTTACGTTTAAAAATAATAGCTTTTCGTAAAATATTTAATTTATTGTAGTAAAACAAAGTTTACAAAATTTAATTGTTGCGGATAAATGGCCCATTTACAAAATGTGGTCCCCATATATAAATCGGAGTCATCTATGACCATGCTTGCCAATGCCAAGGCAGCTTCCAGAGTTAGCTATCGCCTTTTCATCCCTAAAATACATTCTAAAAGTCAACACAATGGTTGAGTGAATTCATAGGTTTAGTAATAAAGCGGTTGATCACAAGATTTTCAAGTTTAAAAGAAGCCATGGGCTACGTTGTTATACGCTCATAAAAGATAGTTGATATTATTGCACTAAGCTCATGAAACCAATACTAACTGCATACACCTAATTACCGGTGTAAGTAAATAAAATTGCCCCCAAGATGTAATAGCCAATTACATAGAGATACCAAATATAGTGCACCCCTTATTTCCGATAACCGAAGTCGGGTCGTCAATTCCCATAGTACTATCCACGATATTTGCGCTCACTCGCGCAAGTGATTAATGGTTCATGATGAAGGAGAATTTTGGCTGGCAACTTAGGCAGAGTCATAATATCAAGAGTACAAAGAAACATTTTTCAAGCAATTGTGATCATAAAAGCAGTAGTAGCATGTATTCTCCCCCAAGGAGTTTATAAAACAGTTAAAAGAGTAAAAGTGGGGCTATGAACTCACCTTAATGATACGGTAGGAAATGCACAACAATAGCAAGTACGATATGACAACGGCTTCAACATGAAACCTAGATATAATAGGGCAAGTCTCAGATAATATATTCCGTTTATGACCATAAATTGTAATGTTTGAAAAAATGGTTTAGTTGTGAGACACTTGTATCGTTTTAACTTGTGTGGTAATGCTTAAAGTTTAAAAACAAAAGGTTTTCAAATATTATGACAAGTTGAGTAAAGAATCGTATTGGCTCTTGGAATAAGTATGGGAATATTTATAACATATCAACTTAAGAGTTGACTCGAATATTGGATTAAGTATTAGAGAAGTGGAAATAAATACCACCAACTTGTATCTATTGGATTTGTTTTGATTTCGCGGACGGAAAACGTATGTATGTTATCTATATTTATTTTATAGAAGTAAAGAGTAAGTAATATATTTGAATAAATGTTTTAATTATAGTTTATGCAGAGATAGTCGTTAAATAAAAATATGTATTATCATATTCATTTAACTAAATGTGGTAAAGTATTATAGGTTTATCAAACTTATACGTTCTAGGATGACAAGTGTCAATGTGTTCAACTTTGAAGATTTGAAGTTGTGAAACCCGTATAAGTTACAAACTTGTAAAGGTTTTTAGAAAAGGGATATGTTACAGAAAAGTTACTAAAGTTTACAAAAAAATTGTCTTAAGGTAATATAGTTTCATTTTGTTCAGTTAGGTTACTAAACTTTCGGTAAGCATACACTTCGAAAATTCAGTGTTAGTCCGAGTAACTTGGATGTATATTTTCTGATAAGTTCAGAACCCAGTGAACAAAATTCAAAGTTCAATAACCTGAACATTCACTTTTATAAGTTCGCATTACCTGAGTGAACAAAGTTTCAAAGTTCAGTAACCTCGATGAACAAAATGAAACTATATTACCTTAGGACAAATTTTTTGTAAACTTTAGTAACTTTTGTGTACCATAACCCTTTAGAAAAATATCAAGTGGGTTAAAGTTTAGGGGTCGAAAATGTAAGAGGTTAATATAAGTTTTAAACTTATAAATTTTTTTAAGGTAAATGGAAAGGAATTAAAAGTGGAGGGACTGAATGTGTAAAATATTATAAGTTTTAATAAATTATATAAATTTTGAAAGAAGTGTTAAGTTTGTCAAAATAGGGGGCTGAAGTGAAAAAAACTACATAAGTTTTATAGCTATTCAGTGTTTTGGGTTTAAGTGGTGATAGGTACAAGCTAAGGGACCAAATCTGTCAAATTATGAAAGTTTTCTTACACACTGGTACTAGTTTAGCTAACAAAGAGATTATGTGTGGGTTTGGTGATGTTTCAAACGACAACAAGCACAAAAGAGGGTCAAAGCATGGTGTTTAAGTTTATAAAATTGATCCTAAAGAGCTAGCCTAGTAGAAAACAAAATGCAAAAAGGGGATGTTGGGTGATTGTTTACTACTACTTTAGCATGGGAAAGAGTCTTCAGCTGTAAACAAGGCATGGGACCAATGGTCCCATCGAAGATGGTCAAACATGGTTTAGGTATTTCTAGCTAGTCTTTAGTGTCCTTGCGTGGGAAGAGGAGATGCAGCGAAGGAGAAGGGCAGAAAAAGGGAAAGAGAGAGGGTGAAGCGTGTGCAGAGGAGTAAGAGGAGGGTGACGAATATGGAGGAGGGTTATCAGGTTTTGGTGGGGCGTTGATCTGGTGAAGACAGAAACAAAAGTGGAGATATAAATGTCCAAACACAAACAATTTGAGTGTGTCAATCATTTTTAGAAGTGTACAAATCAATTCCCTTAACTTATAGTCCTAGGGTGAGCATGCTACCCCGACCGAGACCGGAATGGACCGGACCGGACGGTGGGTTGTCCGGTCCGCGGTCTCGGCTTTTGGGCTAATTCGGTTTTCGGTCCGGACCAAAACCGACGAATTTGGGCTAATTTGGCCTTGTTGGACCGGACCGACCGCATTCGATCCGGTCTCGGTCTAAAATTTTTGCCGAAATCGGGTCTCGGTCCGGTCCGGTTTTTGAACCGTGCACGCCCTTAACTTATACCACTACTCTATTTATTATTGTCTAAACCTTAAAATATGGGAGGTGATTTATACACTCACAAAATTGATTGTACACTATATTTTAGAGTTCGTTGACATTTATACCCTCATATCACTTTTATACATTTTTATTTTGTAAGGGTATAATTGTCAACACACTCTAAAATAGAGTGTGCTAATCAATTTATTGGTCTCAAATTCAAATTTATAATCTAGGATGTTTCAAAATTTATTGGAGAAATATTTAGTTTGGGAGGTTGAAAACTAAATTAGCTTTACTTTTATTAAATTATAGAGTTAATTGTATTTTTGGTCTTTGTGGTTTGGTCAAATTGCATGTTTAATCTTTAAAACTTTGAAAATGCAGCGATAGTCTTTATTTTGAAGTTTGAGTTGCATTTTTTGTCTTTATTAGTGTGAAATGACCAAATTACCCTTGTCTTTTTCTTAAGAAGACAATGGTTATTTTAGTCATTTAACTTTATCCAGGAACCAAAAATGCAATCCAAACTTCAAAATAGAAACTATTGCTGCATTTTTAAAGTTTTAAGGACTAAACTTGCAATTTGGCCAAACCACAAAGACAAAAATTGCAATTAACTCTAAATTATATGATTTTTGTCTCCTGACATTATTTTTCTTTACTAAAATAAGTCCGTTTTCACCTAATTCCCTGTAACACCCCCAAAAATGGTTTGCAGCGGAAGAAAAAGTTTTTGAGATGCTACTCAGTTGGATCATAACACAAGCGAAAAATAATAGCTTTTTCGTAAAATATTTCATTTATTGTAGTAAAACAAAGTTTACAAAATTTAATTGTTAGGATAAATGGCCCATTTACAAAAATGTGGTCCCCATATATAAATGGAGTCATCTATGACCGCCATGCCAATGCCCTAGCCCAGAGTTAGCTATCGCCTTTCATCCCGAAAATACATTCTAAAAAGTCAACACAATGGTTGAGTGAATTCATAGGTTTAGTAATAAAGCGGTTGATCACAAGATTTTCAAGTTTAAAAGAAGCCATGGGCTACGTTGTTATACGTCCATAAAAGATAGTTGATATTATTGCACTAAGCTCATGAAACCAATACTAACCGCATACACCTAATTACTGGTGTAAGTAAATAAAATTGTCCCCAAGATGTAATAGCCAATTACATAGAGATACCAAATATAGTGCGCCCTAGTTATTTCCGATAACCGAGTGGGTCATCAATTCCATAGTACTATCCACGATATTTGTTCACTCAAGTGATTAATGGTTCATGATGAAGGGGAATTTTGGCTGGCAACTTAGGCAGAGTCATAATATCAAGAGTACAGCAAACGGTTTTCAAGAAATTGTGATCATAAAAGCAAGAGTAGCATGTATTCTCCCCCACGGAGTTTATAAAACAGTTAAAAGAGTAAAAGTGGGGCTATGAACTCACCTTAGTGATACGGTAGGAAATGCACAACAATAGCAAGTACGATATGACAACGGCTTCAACATGAAACCTAGATATAATAGGGCAAGTCTCAGATAATATATTCCGTTTATGACCATAAATTGTTATGTTTGAAAAAATGGTTTAGTTTATAAAATTGATCCTAAAGAGCTAGCCTAGTAGAAAACAAAATGCAAAAAGGGGATGTTGGGTGATTGGTTGTCGACAAAGGAAGGAAAAGAACGCATGGTCTTGGCATTTGTTTACTACTCCCTCCGTCTCATTTCTATTGTCCACTATTGACTTTTTTAGTCATTCTTCTTCAACTTTGACTATAATTATTTTTATTTGTGTTATATAATACTTGATGAAAAATATATGAATGTATTGGGTTTTAAAATGTATTTTCATTGGTATAATATTCATCAAATATTATATAACACAAATAAATATATTAATGGTCAAAGTTGAACAAAAAAGACTGGTCAAAGTCAAAGGGGACAATAAAAATGGGACGGAGGGAGTACTACTTTAGCATGGGAAAGAGTCTTCAGCTGTAAACAAGGCATGGGACCAATGGTCCCATCGAAGATGGTCAAACATGGTTTAGGTATTTGCTTATTTCTAGCTAGTCTTTAGTGTCCTTGCGTGGGAAGAGGAGATGCAGCGAAGGAGAAGGGCAGAAAAAGGGAAAGAGAGAGGGTGAAGCGTGTGCAGAGGAGTAAGAGGAGGGTGACGAATATGGAGGAGGGTTATCAGGTTTTGGTGGGGCGTTGATCTGGTGAAGACAGAAACAAAAGTGGAGATATAAGGGGAGTGGGTTAGGCAGGATAAGGTAGGATTTTAGTTTTATTTTTATTTTAATTAGTTAATAAATGTTGTAAGTATTTATTTCGTGTATAGATTTTGTACATAATATATTTCGTACTCCGCTGTTTGGTTCGTAACCGTATACTGCTTAATGTAAAATTATAATACTTATACTTCTGGACACGTTTTAAATAAACTGTCACAATGACGTAATTTTTTATTTTTATTAGTTCGTTTTTATTTTTCGTGTTTTCTTTTATTATATTGGTACACGTGCGGACTCGTAAGACATGAAAGTTTTCTTGTGAGACTGACTGTGTTATCAGTAATTACTAGGCATAGTTAAATAAAACTACTCGGATATGCATAAATTTTTATGCAAGAAAATGAAATGTTCATGCTAAATGCTCAACTTAGATCAAATAAATTTTTGATAAGCAATCTAGTTTATTGATACGAAAGTTTATGATAGTTAAATTTTACAGGTGGCTACATTCCCCTTTCCAAGTCAACGTATCTACTTCTATTAATGTCCTATTTGTTTATTAAAAAAACCAGAGCCCAAAACACCCTTACAAAAAGGGTCTGTTTGTTTTTCTACAAAAAGCTCTTACCGCCTCTTATTACTTACCAGTTACATAAAGTAAGAGGCAAATGTTTTTTTCCCATTCAAGTCAAATGCGGTAAGACGTTATCCCTCTTGCCCAATAAAATGTGGTGGTAAACTCTTATTGACTTTTAATACTCTTATTGCCTTTTATTTAATGATTTATTATTGTATTTAATTTATAAAAATGTTTTGTTTCATGTTTATACAAGCTATTTATTCATGGCAATGATATGGTTTAATATGTACTTAAAAAATGACAATTAAAAAAAAAAAAAAACAAAAAACAAAAAAACAACATTATTTATTCAGATTCAGACTTTATAACCACCTCTTAACAGTAAGATGGTGTAGTCAGATTTAGACCCAAAACCTCTTAATGAAACAAACACGCCCTAAATTAGTTTTATTCCCGCAAAACATAAGTGTGTTTAAATTTATAAATGGAGCATTTTAGTCAAAAAAATAACATAGTTTAGCAATATGAAAATAAAATGTCTTTTAAAAATATGAAGTCGCAATTTAATCTCGAAAATTAGTTATATGTTTTTTATTTGTTGTACTCTCATGTGGTTGAAAATTTACATCAATTTACAATTGTCTCTATCACTCTTCTTTACAATAATAAGATTGCAAAAAGAAATATTTCATAATACGTTTAACATTGTCAGTTAACAATTAAAATGTTTTGTAATGAAAAAATTTAACCTCGTGTTTAAAATTCATATGCCGCAATTTAATTTCACAACATGTAGGATTAAAGAATAGAACATGGAATTATAAAACGTTTGAAAACCACATCACATGGATTGTTAAATACAACCAAAAGGAGGCAGTTGCAGGTGCTTGTATCGTTTTTGAGTTAACTGATATCACAGTCGCAGAAAGGATGTCAGATTTGAAAACTGAGACCCAATAGATTGCAGTTGATTCTATTTGGCGGATGAACATTAAAACTTTACTAGCTCATAAACCGTGTTCAAAACGGGCAGTATTAAGTAAATATCTAAAGGTATAATGAAAAAAATGTAATGAGAATAAGTGACAACTTTGAGCCATTTAGAACTTGTAAAATCACTGTTATAACTTGTAACGTATTCCTTGTTTCTTAATAGATCATAATTAGAAAAGCTTTGGAAGGCTTCGACATTCTAGCAATCTTTCAAGTATAAGTGACAACTTAGGATCAATGTATATATGTCTCATAGTCCTTGGAATGTATGGCAATATATATGTTTTACCGACAAGGTTATTACTTTTTTTGCGTTCATGCATCTCAGGTAATCAAGTTGGGCTTGCGAAAGTACATCTTTTTTGTTTCATACAATGAGAGTTACTGACTTGAGACGGGTCAAGTGAAATCGACATCTTGTGACGGGTCAAGTCTCGTTTGTTTTATCCCTCATAAAATGGTCATAAAACAAATTCAATTTGAAAAAGAAAGAGATGGTTGGAATGTGATCTACACATTGTATAGTATCCCATGTTCATCAATTGTCATTGTCCACTTCAATTATTTTCATTTTTTACCCGATGCATGTGAATTTCTTCGCATGCCATTGAACACCAAAATAAAGATATAATTGTGATCCAATTCTGCTTTCTTGAATTAAGGTCAGAATGAGTTTCATGGTTTGAAAACTGGATCTTTGTTTTCAAGAACTCGAGCTACATTCATTGCAGACACTTCTAATGACCTAAGCAAGTATCCCGAATGGAGTAACTTGAACATGATTGATAACGGTTCTAAGGGGACAAGCTTGACTTGTCAGTTTCACTCCATCCAAAACAACGTAAAAGGCGTACAAAATTGAAAAAGGTAACCGTGCGTGTATTTGTTGTCAAGTAAGGTTTAAGAATCAAGTTCATTGCATGTAAATGTCAGACGCTACCATGATCATGTGGTGCTACAAAAGCCATACTGTCATCTTCCCTTCAACAACCTCAGTCAAACAGTTCAACATCACCATTAACTTTGATTAATTACTTGCCGCACCTGGCTGATCGTTGCCATTAAAACAAAAACCTTTCTCACAACTGGCCCCTACGAGCTACCGACACACTCATCCATTCACATCCCCTTGCACAACTATCATTTTCCTAAGATATGACAAAGTTTGATCATATGGTCTTAACTTAATCAAATCGGCAGATGGTCCATATCTATGTCTCAATTTTCCAAATTCCTAACTCTATGAAATAAGAACAATAATGTATATAACATTTCGTATATCTCAAAAGTTTAAATGTTACCTATTAGCCCATGTGTAGATCTCGATATATATGTCGACATATACATACACATGTTGTTTACACATGTGTTTATTAAGCGTTTATCTTGACGTTATCTTTCAAGATTTAATAATAGGATAACGAGACTATATATATTTGTCCGTGAAGCAACCAAATTTAATCAATGGGGTGAAAGATTCATGATTGTTACTCAACCAACACCGTCTACCCCATATTTGACACAGCATCTCGTATCTTCAATTCTTACTAGAAATAGCTAGAATGCTATAAAAGTAATGGATGTCTCGGAATCACTGGCAACAACTACCATCAAATCAAATGCAGTAGTTGCTGATGCTGTTCATTTCACTTCCCGCGTAGAATTTGTAAAATGTGAATCATGTGGATTCACGGAAGAATGCACTTTGCCTTACATTTCTCAGATCAAGGAGCACTACAACGGACGATGGATCTGTGGCCTGTGTATGGAGGCTGTCAAGTGTGAAATGCTGAGATCGGGTAATCTTAAAACCACAGAAGAAGCATTGGTTAGACACATTGATTTCTACAACAACTTTAGATCATCTTGCAGGCTTCCATTCAGTGACGCAGGCCATCCTATATCAGTAATGGGGAGGATTCTCAGGAGACGGCTGAATTCTCAAAGACAGAATGGCGCGGCAGGATTAGTTATCAAGAAACATTTCTTGGTAGAAGGAGCTGTTAAGGTAAAAATTACTACAGATTAATCACGATTCTTATGTAATTTGTAACATCTCATATTTTGCATGTATGTTGATCTCAAATGGTAATCCGATTACTACAGTATGTTGTATTATGAGAACTCAACTACTATAATGCGCAAACACAAAAAACATTACAAAATTAGTAACTAACTAATCTAATATTAACACATGAAGTATAAATGTCTATTGTATGTTTTGATAAGAAAAGTTAGCATGTACATGCAAACAGTTTGCGAGACGAGTATGAAGTTCTGAGCTATATCACCCTTGTCTCACCTCTATCTGTTTTTTTTGGATATCTAATGTCCGATTAATATGAAACGAAATGATCGAGACAACTACTTCAACATAGCAGGAAGACATATGATCTAGCTTATTGCAAGTATATATAATATGTTGCATATATGAAAATATCGATAAAGCCCATATCTATTGCCAAAGTTTGATCATTTGTTGCAATGAACACAAATGATGGTTCATGTGACATCAATTAATTAGGCGACCAAACTTTTTCGGATAGGAATCAGTTGAGGCATGACCTAATAGCACTCGGATCATTGCCAAGGTTTATCGCTTGAAGCTTACTTCGTCTACTTAGACGAAAACTTCCAACATGTATATCTGATGCACATAATGTAAACTTTCCCTATATATTGTTTCTCCATTACATATTAGAAAACTTGAAGAATTTTGGTTTGGTAGACAAAGAGTCACTACAAGAAAAAAGTATTCTAATGACACACAAAAAGTGTCATTAAATGTCCAAAAAAGTGTCACTAAATATATTTTTTTTTCACCTTCACTTATAAAAGTGTCATTGAAAGTCCAGGCGGTAAAAGTATATAGTGACACAGTTTGCTGACACTTAATAGTGACAGGATAGGCTGAGTCTATTTTTGACACATACTTGTGTCACTATAGGCTACTAGTAAAGGAACTCATATATAACTGCTATATTCATTCTGCAGAACTAATATTACCAAGAATCTGCTATATTCATTGCAGTTTAAGAGAACTAAATCAGTTCGTTTAACATGTACTAATATTACCAAGAATGCACGCTATATTCATTGCGCTTTAACATGTACATACAAGAGTAAAAAACATAATTCAACAACAAATTTGCAATTATGTCAAGGTTTCTGAATTGATTGACTAAAGACTTTTAACATCATGATGCCTAAATCCAATCTGTTGCTATAGAGATAACGTTGTAGCCTTCATGTCGCTTAATTCCTTATGTTTATTAATTGTTTCCTGTAAATATTGAACGTGGGTAAGATTTTCATCATCATGGGTAGAGAACAATAGCTGGGTCAAAAACAATACAATAACTGGTCATTTGGGTAAAAACAATAATTGGTCAGTGGGTCTTTATATTTTGCATTCAAACCACCCAACCCGCCACTCGTAGTTTAAGGCTTATTAAAGCACATATAAAAATGTTAAACTAAAGAATTACCTGCTGTAAGAAGACAACTTGCGTCTGTTCGGTTAAAAGGCTTCCAAGCATTTTAGGATAGTCTTTTTTGTATAGAAACTGTAAATACAAAACAGCTTAAAAGCTCAATAACAGTTCAAACTTATATGGAGGCATAATCGCTAGCGAGAACTCTATATTCGGTGTGAAAACAAAAGTACTAAACAATAAATAACATCCAACACATTTCCTATGTAAAATATCAACTTATAACCCGTGATATGGTCATTCTTCAAAGACGGAAGTTAATAACATTGCTCATGCTCAGCGTGCTTAACCCATACATACCCATTTGACCCAAATTATATATAACTCGAGTCAATGTAATTAAACGGTACTTATTTGAATGAACCTCACCAAAGACAATCACCAAATATTTTATAGACAATCTCTGTTGACTAGATCAGCACTTGCAAGTATTATTTGATATCCACAAAATATCCGAATCGATAATAGCTTTGCACCCACCCAAAATCAATATCTTTTTACTAAAATGAAGAGCATAGAAACGACAATTGTGCATATCAAAACTGATAAACTAAAAAATACCTGAAGTATTAAAACGACTTGTGCCGATTTGTTGAGAGTGTCACGGACACCGATTTTTTTCGTAAACGTTGCACACAAAACATTTAAAAGGACGCATGTATTAAAATTGTTACGACTACAATTACTTGAAGTATGATGATGAATTTCACTGAACTTTGAGAGAGCTTTTTGAAGAGTGATTCTTTAACCGAAGAACTACAAACACAAGAACTTTTGAGAGCACATATAAAAACTGTATAAATAGAGTTTAAGGCTTGCAAGTCTAATTAGAAACTACCTGAAGTATGATGATGATTTGCATTTGATTTGTTGAGATGATTATCATGAACACTGCATACATAAATAATACATCAAGGCGGTTTAAATGAGGGCACACTGATCTAGAACTTAGTATTTCGTTACTTTGCAATTCCAATGAACTATAGATGTAATTGTATCAATCCTATCCTAATAAATGAATCGGATAGAATGCAACTCCCAACGTGCTCTAGAATTTTGTCAAAACTTGCAAGCTTTAACTAACAAATTTGGATCACGTCTCCAAAATATTTATGCGCATTTAACACTTCTATGTAGCAATGTGCCTCAATAAATAAAAAGCACGGCATTCTATAAACTTGAAGATATACGTTACCAACCATTAACAAAGGACAAGCTATCAATACCTGAATTGTGACCCATTACCCAAACCCACCTAATTTTCTATAAGTGTGAATTAAATGGACCTTGCCACCTTCACCCGAAACAAGCCCAACCCTATTTGAATATGTATAATTCTTTAACATACACAAATACGAATTGTGAGTTGATGGCGAAGTCGTAATAGAAGCCGCACCGAAGCCGCACGTGCCGCGAAAATTTGTACCGGAAGTCGTACCGCACGTACGGAGTTTGAACTTGGGTTTTGCCAATCGCAGCAGTAATTGCACGAAGTTGTACCAAAAGCCGTACGTAAGTGAACTTGGGTTTTGCCAATCGTATTATCATGAATACCGGATAAATCGTCAACTGAAGCAACGTAAAAAGTATAACATGTAATAAAATGTTCATACACATAAAGTAGTCAAGAAACTAAAATCAAATGTGAAATTACCTCCATATTCATAAAATTCATGACAGGTGACAAATTTAAATTGGGTACTTGTTCTTGAACGCTGCTAACATCATAAATCCTTGTCGAAGAAATTTCACTTGAGCCTTCAAGAAAGGAACTTGAGGATCGTGCAATCTTTGCCCTTTCTAACTAAAAATTTTCCCGCTGTACCGATCCTCTCCTTTCGGTCCTTTTACTTTTGACAAATCATCATTTTCCCAATCGAGGAGTTTGTTGTCCTGTTGATCCGTTTTCTTAGCTTTTATGTCCGCCTACGTGTAGAATCAAATGAAAATTGTTATCTTCATGACAAAAGATGCCTCATACTTGACTAGCTATTTATTAACAACATTTATAAATAGCATACCACAACTTGAGCAGCTATAGCATTTACGATGCTTCCATTTTTTTGGGTTCGGGTTATACAGTACATGTCTCCTCGTGACGGACTTACACCGTTGTTCTTTTTCGTCTACATTGAAAAGTACCTTTACATTAACTTTTTAACTATATTTGAATAACAAGATGAACCATTATACAGTAAAGGCCATGATTTATATATGCATTATTATATAATCTTAAACATTATAGATGTAGAAAAAAATTTAGCTGACCTCTTCATCTTTTACCCGTGCGAATGATTTGGTCCCTGTCACATGAGGCTCAATTGACTTCAAGCGATTATTTACAATCCTTCAGAAGTTGGTTTACTTGCTAATTTACTTTTCAACTACTATTCAAAAGATTATTTACAATCCTTCAGAAGTGATGATAACTTCATTTGCCAAATAAACAGTTAGCAAGAAAGATTTCACACAATCCACATACAACAATAAGGTTGTACATTAGTCAAAGGTGTACAAACAAATGTCCTAATTATGCTATGTAGAAAATGATTGCGGGCCTTACGACGTCTGGATGTTCCTAAAATAATAAACAAGTAAAGAATGAGGGAAGGAAAGGTGTAAACATACCTCGAGGTAGAGATTTGCCAATAGATGTATCACTTGTTTCAGATGAAATGTTCTGGCCTTGATTTGTAGATTCAAAGAGGTTGCACCACTTCTTTTGTAGATACTATGCGTATTCTTTTACCCATACTATTGATCAATATCTTAAATGTTAATATTATAACTGAAAACAAGAAAGAAAAATAGCAGAACTAATATTACCAAAATAGATCATACATCATACATCATTCATCTTAAAGTAGTAAAAATGACAAGATATTTTGCAAAAGTAAACTAGCATAACCACTGCATCGCATGCAATTCATGTGTTCCTAAAAAGAAAAAGCAAAACGAGCTAGTATACGTCTTCCTCTTCCTCATCTTCATCTTTCATAGCTTCTGTCATATCTATCTCGTCATCACCATCAACCTCATTCCTATGAAGGATTGGTACATCACAAGTGTGACGAAATGAATATAGGCGTTACGACAAGATTGCTTCCCATGTTGTAGGCATCCTTAACTTTTACATGTCTAACAACTAGCCATCCTTCTAACTGAGGATCTTTGGCATAAAACACTTTATCAACTTGTGATGCAAAGACAAATGGGTCATCAAGTACATCCGAACCAGAATGTGTCAAATATGAGAAGTTGACAAGTGTGATACCAAATTCATCCCGCTTGCAACCCTTATTAACATCAACCCAGTCACATTTGAATAGAACCACACGTATTTTACCAGAGTAGTTCAATTTAACAACTTCCTTTAACGATCCATAGTAGTTCACCACGTCTTGAGTATTACTGGAATCCATCACAGTTACAACAACTCAACTGTTTTGAGATTTCAATGAATTCTCATGGTTTTTAGTGTGAAAACGATAACCTTTAACAAAATAACCAGAATATCGTCTCACAAAATTATTTGGACCTCGAGCCGACCACTTGATCTCTTCAGTAACTCTTGGATCACTTAGCTCTTCTAAACGTTCAACCTATAGAAACGAATTCTAGGTTATAATAATAAGACTTTTTTGTTGTGACGACTGACCATACATATATATAACTTAAATTTACCCGCTTCCTAAACCATTCACTAAATTGCTCTAATGGATCTTTTCAAGCTCAAACTGAGGTATCCTACGTGACCGATGTTTTCCTTTGATGATATTTTTGTGTTCCCTAAAGTATAGATAATATTATATGAGATATTTCCTAGTAATAGAAGACTAAAAATAGTAATGAGAATAGAATCTCTTACTCTCTAAACTCTGTGATTGAGTCAACATTAAAGAGCACATAACGATGTGCTTGAATAAGTGACTTTTCATCAATCTCATATGCAGCAGATTTCTTCCTTTTAAGAGAAGACAATTCAGAATGAAAATGTTGCCCTAATGGTCGCCCGGGCAAAGGAAATTAGATGATTCAATTTCATTTTGATTGTCATCATCGTCATTCCTTATTGGCCTAGTAAATAAGGTTTCAACCCCACAAAGGTATCGAAGCGAAGTTAAGCTTTCACGAGCCAAGTAACCTTCACTATTGAACCTTCCGGGGAGGCTTTGTTGTTGACATATGACTTGAGAGTACATAAGTCCTTATGAAAAACATGTTTGGAAAATTAAAAGCGGTTTATAGTTTTTGAACCTGAAAAGGGAAGCTAAGAATGTACCGGAATATGTTTACCTTTCAACTGGATACATCCAACGAAAAGTTACAGGACCTCCGAGTCGTACCTCTCTAACTAAGTGAATGACTAGATGAACCATCACAAGAAAAGAATGAAGGAGGGAATATTTTTTCTAACTTGCATAATGTCACAACAACTCGAGATTCAAGGAAGAAGATCACTCACCTAGATCCTTTAGGCGATTCGCCTAAAGAAGTCACACGACTCAATGACGACTATGCTAACATGATCCGGCAAAGTTCCACGCAATGCAATTGGTAAATATTCTTGCATCAACATATGACAGTCATAACTTTTCATCCCTATAAGTTTTCTTTCATTTAACTGCACACAACGTGAGACATTAGATGAATATTCATCCTGAGGCTTGATAGACTTGAGGGTTTGCAAGAAAACATCTTTCTCGGCTCGAGTCATTTCATAACATGCTTTTGGCTTATACATATTATCGCTTCGAGGATGTTTTTTGGGGTGAAGTTCCTTTCGTATGCCTAATTTCTATAAGTCTAACCGTGCTTTCATATTGTCTTTTGACTTCCCTAACACACCCAACAAAGTACCTGTGATGTTATCACATACATTCTTTTCAATGTGCATCACATCCAGATTGTGACGCAACAACAAACTTTTCCAATAAGGTAACTCAAAGAAAATGCTTTTCTTTTTCCAAGGACCATTATCATTCTCGTTATTGAGATCAATGTTTTCTATTTCATTTAGTACATCATCTCCAGAATGAGGGATAGGAGCATGTCTTAAATCTTCATTTCCATCAAAAGACCTAATATCTCTACGTAAATCCTAACAACAGAATGATCACATACATAGCAGATCCATACATTTGAATCTAGCTCAATACAGTAAAATACTAACCAATTTAGCAGATAGAGCTAAAGATGGGAGTTGTGAAGGCCCAAAGAAGATCGGTATGCCTACAATCTAGGTGATAGTGTATTAGGCTAGTGATCCCAGTATATAACTATATGTTATTATTAATTTGACGTACTTATATGTCAACGACTATGGTGAATTGTGAGTGTGTCATAAGTCAGGCTGGTTAGTATAATTTATAAATTACGTATACGTGGTAGATCACCACAAGTGACTCTGCTTCTAATGAACATTTTATGAACTGATTACTTCAGTAGGGGCTTGGCCTTTTTCCCCTTTCTTGTCTTAGTCCTTATACAGGGTAGATCACCACAAGTGACTCTATGCTTCTAACTATTTTGATACTAGCAGTGGTTATGGTAGCAATTATATTACTTGGTTTATATAATTATATGTTAATTTGTTAATTGCCATTAAACATACAATACTAGGTTTATATCCACAAAGCATATTCTTAAAGATTAGACCAATAGCTAAATTTTAACATCCACCGCCGTGGATATTTATAATCCGTGGTCTACGAAATACTTATGAGTTGCATAATTATTGGTATAGACTAGTTTTAGGATTATCATTGCTGCATATTAGTTGGTGGCAAATACAAGTGATATAAAAAATAACTTCAGTAGCAAAATCAGACACAATGAGTGGTGCGGTGCGTGTAGGAGAGAAATGTGGTAAATGCTGCTTACTTGATATCGACACCACCAGCAATATCGGCAAGATTACACGTGACGGACACAAATTTGGTAGCCAATAAAAAGTGATTGAACCAACAAGGTCAATAACAAAACTCACGCACGATGAGTGGTGTAGTGTGAAGAACTGATATTCATAACACATAGAAGCAAGCGAACAAACTATTTCAATAGAAAATTCACGCAGAGTGACGGTGCAGCATGTATAAAGTTGAAATGTGTCATTGCTTACTTAATATCAACAATTAGCAACACACGTGTTTACTCAATTGACAGATATAGAGGCAATTTAGCCTATCATCTCAAGATCAAAACTCACACATGGTGAGTGGTGTAGTGGCGGAAACCGAAATGTTGTTGTTGCTTATTTGATATCAAGACTACCGGGATCGGCATAAGTACTAATTTTAGCAACATTTAACCGGTTATTTCTATAGCAGATCACACGCGAGTAAGTAGTCGTTATTTCTTCATGTACTTTATATCGACATATCACCAATTAGCAAAATTACACTCGTGAGTTTGTGCGAAATCGGTACCAACGAAGCAACGTAACCAATTATTTCAGTAATAACAAACGCACAGACATTAAATAGTTAGTGTGCTTAACACCTTACTTGATAACTGATATCACCAATTAGCAAAATTTCATACTACCCATTTGACAAGACAAATAGAAGCAATTTAGACAAATTTCTCAATCTGAAACTCACATACGATTCGAATAAGGTTATACACATGTATATGAAACTGGTAGCAACTAGAAGCAATATAGAGGGTGTTTGGGATTGCGTTTTGGGAGTGTCTATCGAATCATCATGCTTACACAACATAAATTATTTGTTTTCGCCTTTGGCTATAGAGACGTACAGGTTATAACAATTTGTGAAGTTACTCATTTATGACGAAACCGACTTGCTATTCTCAACCCATTCAGCTATAGCTTGTACAAAGTGCATAAACTCATTAAAGGGGAACTGAATTTGGTAAATTTGTTTAATCTTCTTTCCCTGTATTCAAAGTAGTTACAAAAACTTGAAATCTGTAAAATGTTTGATCAGTTCTTTACTTGTATGGGTTTGAATTAGATAGGTATTTCTTCCTAATGGAAAACATTCGTTTGTTTTTGGCGACTTTGTAGTTTATACTTGTAGCATAGTTCAAAAGAATCTCTTGATATGCTCCTTATCTTATACATTTTATTGAAATGCTACATGCAAATACCTCTGTCGTAACCATCAAATATCAAAGGAGTCTTGGTGCATAATGCTTGTGCTCTATATTTTAAGTTTATATTCATGACCTCATGTTGAAGTACCATATGCCAATTGAATATAGTCATCATGTGGTGCTACTAAGATGAGGTTAGTTTAACCCGTCGCACTGGATGTTTTAGCTGCAGATATGTTTACTTAATTTAGATTATTTGTTCGTTTGTCATACATGTAATTCGACTTCCGGTTATGGTACCTCAAACACTACTAATTAGGCATCTAGCAAGCATCATAAGCTAAAGGTTCGTAAACTTGTATATGGTCGATAACTACTGCGAACAGAGCCATTTTTGTTAGATCCGAGATAACATAAGAATCCGAGATAGGTATGCAAATATGTAAGCTGAGAATGCATGTAGCATTAAAGTGCCTATTCTTGTAGTAGATATAGGACAAGGTTTAAACCGAAAACAAACCACGTCCTTCAAGTCCTTGAATGCGAGTTGTGTTTTTAGTGTAGCATATACTCAAATACGCGAGTGCATCTGTTTGTCCTATAGGGAGAAAGGTTTGACTATAACAATATGAAAACCAACAAAAAGACGTTGAGAAGATCCATAATTCACAAAGGGACATCTGCATATATAAATGGTCATATAATGCATTGGTGCACTGACCCTGTATTTAGAACTTCAGAAAACTACAGTACATGCATGATAAGCAAAATTCCTTTACATTTAGTGCAGGTGATGAGTGTGTAAATACTCATCATTTTTGTCTTATCTGAGCTGCCAAAACACTTAAAAACACTCAAATATGCAGCAAAATACAAAATATATCCAAGGATTGTATTTTATATGTTTCAGATGCAAAATGTTTAAAATCGGATGAAAAACGAGCTAAGTTTGCATAATTGGCGTTTGATCCCTCAACTTTCAAATCTTGACAAAATCAGTCCCTGACCATTTGTTTTGGAATAAAAGTCAACCCAAGTCCTTTCAAAATCAAAATTTATCAAAAATGATCCTTGGGTAAAAGTTTGGAGAATTTACAAGTTTGGTCCTTCAAGTTTCAAAATTGGCAAAAATAGTCCTTGGAAGTTTTAAAATGGAAAATTATCTTTTATGGTCCTTGTACTAATGAAACTTGGCAAGATTGACCCTTTGAATAACTTTGAAAAATTGGCGTGTTCGGTCCTTGAGAATTCAGAAATTACACAATTGGTCCTTGTGATAACTACTAAGCCAAACGGATCCTTTTTTATTAATAGCCCAAATCCAAATAAAAAAACCCATAACCCACGACCCTTTTCCCCCTTTCCCTCCTTTTCTCTGTCCTCTAATACCCAAACACAAACCCACCAACTCGCAAAACCACTCCATCACCACACCTCCAAACTCACAACCCTCACCTTAGCCCTTCCACCTCACCTAACAAAACAAGAAGCATTAATTGCTTATTTTTCCTTACAAGTCATCAGGCCCAATTGGCAAGAGTATTTTGGCGCCAAAAATCCATCAACGGCTGAAATGAAGTCCACTCATCCAATGGCTCACATATTTGATGGGAAATGCTCAAAGATGCACAAGAGAAGACCCCTAGAGCACTTATTATAAATATGATGTTGTAGCCACAAGTATGAGGCACCTAGGAATTTTAGCTTTTAAATCAGTTGTAGTTTAAAAATCAGTTGTAATGTTTTTAGTTTAATGAAAAAGTTTTCTTTTTACTACTTGCCCAATTTTCTGCTTATTATGCAATAAGAACTTAAATTGCTTATTTACTTTCTACTAATTTTCACTTGTTCTTAACAGTCAATTTAAGCTTTTAAATCAGTTTTGTTTTACAAAAGATGTCCAAGTTTTCGCATTTTAACTAAATTTTTAGTTAGAATTCTCGCTAAAGGCGAGTGTTTGTTTTGTTTTTAAATGGGTCAAAGTGGGTTTTACCCACTTTGACCAAAGGTAGTCAAACAACAGTGTTTGAGTGGTTGAGCCAAGTTTTATGAAGTGGAAAAGGTTTTATAAGATTTAAAGAGGTTTAAAATTTTCTTTTGTTTCAAAAACATAGATTCTGTCGGTTTTCCATAAGCAGTTTAGCCAAGTTTTACTTGTGCTAAAAATTAAAAAATAAAATAGGGAGTTCACCAGCTTGTGTAATCACGTCAAAAAAAATTCACGAAAATCTTTTACTATGGTAGTGGGTTGAAAGTCACCGGTTTGGCCATCTATCCGTTTCGATGCAGGTGGGTTCAGTTGAAACCCAAAGATTTTGCAGCTTATTTATAAGGCGGAGACAACTTATTAAGGGTGTTTATTTGGGGTAAAAGATAGTGGGCCAGTGGACTTCAATTAGCCGTAAGCTTCAGTCCTAACTTCTCTAGCGTGCCGAATAAGCTCCAAACAGGCTCTTTTGGTTGGTTCCTAGCCCCGCTCTAAGCAACAGGTCAAATTTTTTTACTCACTAGCTTATTGGTAGTAGTTAAATGTTCAGATAGAATTAGAATAGTTTAGATACTTGTCAGTTGAATAGTGCTTATAGTTAGTCTTGCATTGCTAGATTTTCCCTTTTCTAGTTCTAGGATATCCACTAGTTAGATTATTTAGTCAATTGGCCTAACCTTCCCCTCTTTTTAAGTCCAGCTTATGTCGAGTTACTCATTTCATATTTTAGCTTAAATGTTTAGTTCATTTGGTGATGCAAACTGTTTATCAAGTCTACCTCGTTCTTGATAACTTATGTTGTACTTTTGAGTTCCTTCTAGGGTGTTTGGCATAAGCAGATTGGTGGTATTGGTGTTTAGTGGGTTGCCTTAATTAAGTTTGTTTAGGCTTGTCTAGGATAGTTTAACTCATTTCTTTCAATTGTTCCTCAACTGCACCATCTTTTAGTCAAAATCATCCTAAAACACGTACTAATCATCACATCAGTTTTAACATTGCTAGCATTTAGGTGTAGGATACTAATAAACAACTTAATTAGGTCATATCTCTTAAGTTTACTTCATTTGGCATCTGTCCTAGTTGATCAAAGTTCAGTTTAGTCAACTTTCATGCATGTCTTCAAAAGTCAAGATATCATCAAATATGGTTTTAATGAGCTTTAGGAATTTTAAGCGCTTCATCTCTGAACCAATCTTATTGAAATTTTGGGTTCTAGGACTTTGGTTGGTGGTCTATAACTAGGTATTTTGTTTTATTTTTGTGATTTTTCTAAGCTAGCTTATTTGGAGCTTGAAGTAGGCTGGTTCAAGCCGTTTGGCATATAGTTGTTAAAATCGGTCTCGAGCTTTTTTTTTTTCTTTAGCTTGTGCTTTTTAGGTCCCAATCAGTTGCATTAGCTCATTTTAGGTTAGATTTAGGCAGTAGTAGCTTATGGTAGCTTTTGGATAGCTTATTGCTTATTTCAAGTGCTTATTCAAACTGCTTATTTGCCCAATTCATCTTATTAGTGGGCTTATCTAACTTTTTATATTTTTCCCAGGCTTAGTATAATATTTTAGATTTTCCATAAAATTTCCAGATTTTTCCTAGCTCATTTAGTCCTTTTCTTATTTAATCTTAGTTTTTAAGTATTTTTAAATCATTTTTAATTAATAATAAATACATAAAAAGTCTAAAAAATATATTTTCAGTTTTAACATTAGTTTTATACTACCTCTGTCCCTAAATAAGTGTCCAGTTTGACTTTTCAGAGTCAAACTGGATCAACTTTGACCTTATCTATTTTTTCGGGTGTTATATAATACTTGATGAAAAATATATAAATAGATTGGGTTTTAAGTGTATTTTTCATTGGTATAGTTTTTCATCAAGTATTATATAACACACAAAAAATATTTACGGTCAAAGTTGAACCAGTTTGACTCTGAAAAGTCAAACTGGACATTTATTTAGGGACGGAGGGAGTAATATTTTAGATTTTTCCAATTTATAATTTCATTTTTTAGGGTAATTTCCTATTTTCTTGTATTCTAATGTATTTTAAATAGTTAAAAATAGTTTTTAATTAATAATAATTAGATAAATAGTTTTAAAAATAATTTTCTTTTTCTTAAAATTTTCTTTTATTATTAGAATTGTTAAAAAGTAATTTTCATTTTCATGAGTCTTTTAGTTTTCTGATTTCACATTTTTATTTTACACGTTTACGTTTGTTTTAGTTTAAGTTTTACGTTTTTAGGTTTTAATCGTTAAGCGTTTTTAAATATAGAATTAAAATGACTTCAAAGTCTTTATTAGATTTAATTTCCTTAGTGTAATCAATCATAACCTTTTTCCTGTTCAATATCACCATCACTACGTTTAGCTATTCAATCGCACTTCGTTGGGACTTAACGACCCGGGGATATAACACTATACTCCTCTGGACTTTATTGCATTCTGTTATGAGCTGTTTGACTTTTATGGTTGACCATTCACAAGTGGTTGACTAATAAAAGATAGACCGTTCGGAGCGAATCAGCAGGTAAACTCTTGTTCCCACTTATGGCATATTGGCATCCAAATCTACGGCAGCAATGCTTTATTGGCTTGTATTCCTCTACCACTCATGCATATTGATAAGGTATCAAATGCTTCTATATATTACTTAAGTCTTTGTTCTGTGTCTTCTGAGTTGTCAATTCTATTAAAACATCCTAGCCAAGCAGAAGTGATGAAATGTTGACTTGGATCAATACTTTTGCTATAGGAATCTATTTCGCTCATTAAACTAAGAGAGGTATTGGATCAATACTTTTACATTCTATAAATATACACTAACTGGAAGCTTCTTTTACAACATTTTTAAATACATAACTATCTAAAATCACTCAAAGTCTAATTTCAACTATAACGCATCAATCGCCTAATCAAATATCCTAAGCTAGTGTAGCTTAATCGTCATGAGTACAAACACACTTTTAACATCTAAATCTACTCAAATCGCCTATACAAACACACTTTTAACATCAATCGCAAAATATCTTTCGTCAAGTAAACATCAATGCAAAAATATCGGTACACATAAACAAAATAAACATCAATCGGTACACATAAACAAAATAAACATCATCAACTTCATAAGCTTAAGAAATATCACAAGCTCAACTTCATAAGCTCATTTGAATCAAAATAACAGATATCAACTTCATAAGCTTAACAAATACGTCATCAACTTCATAAGCTTACCGAGTTAAGTGCGAGGATGAGCTTCGATTAAACCCTAACGGTGAGCTTCCTGTAAATAACGATGATTAAACCCTAACGGTGAGCTTCCTGTAAATAACGATGATTGAGTGAAAGTGATTTGGGGAAAGTGAATTGAATGAAATGAGTGAATTGACGATTCGTTTACGTCATTGTGATTTGGGGAAAGTGAGTGAAAGGGAATTGATGTGATTTGGGGAAAGTGAATAAAATGTCAGATGAAGATATGTTAATAAAGTGTCAATCATGTGTAATTTATTAGGAGTTATTAAAATGTCAAATCAAATAGTTTTTTTTTTCCAAAAATGTCAATCAAATAGTTTTGTTAAATATTAGAAGGTGACCGAGACCGAAGGACCGACTGGACCGAAGAACCGGCGGTCCGGTCTCGGTCTATTGTTTTGGAAAATTTGGTCTCGGTGTGGTCCGGACCACAAACCGAAAATTTAGCTTTGTTGGACTGGACCGACCGACCAACGGACTGACCGAGACCGGATCGAACCGGACCGACCACATTCGATCTCGGTCTCGGTCTAGGGTTTTTGCTGGATTCGGTCTCGGTTCATCCGGTTTTCACCCGATGAGCAGCCCTATTTAGAAGTAGTAAAGTTTTTATAAAATATTTAGTTAAAAAATTTGAAGAGTAAAAGTCAATGTTTTAGAAACGGTTTTAATTGATCCGGCCGAGCCATGGTCGATCCACAGTTCAACCGGTTTGTTCGCTCAAAACCCCTTCGGTCATTCAACCGGTTCGCGGTTCAACCTGCCGGGTCAACCCGGATTTTTAAACATGGTAAAAGCAAACTTCACTTTAATACATTTAAAATTTAACGATCTTGTAAAGAAAAACGAGACTTTTCTAACACCTTTTTTTTTCCTTACTAAAAACTACACTTTTGCTCACACTTTTTAAAAAGTGTGGGTAAAAGTAAGACTATTACTTACACTTTTTAAAAATTGTAAGTAAAAAATAAAATTATTACTTATACTTTTAAAAAGTGTGGGTAAAAATAAAATTATTACTTACACTTTTTTAAAAAAGCGTGAGTAAAACTACATTTTTTCTCACACTTTAGGTAAAGTGTGTGTATAAATTAGAATTTTGCTCGCACTTTTTAAAAAGTGTAGGCATAACTAGACTTTTGCTTACATTTTATGTAGAGTGTGTGTATAAGTTAGACTTTTGCTCACACTTTTCTTAAAGTGTAGGCATAACTAGACTTTTGCTTACATTTTATGTAAAGTGTGGGTAAAACTTAAACTTTTGCTTACACTTTTTGAAAAGAGTGAGCGAAACTAAACTTTTGCTTACATTCTTTTTTAAAGTGTAAGTAAACATGTACTTTCACTTACATTTTTTTTTTGTGTGTCATTAAAAATGGTGTCACTAAAAGTCATTTTTTTTTTGTAGTGAGTATATACCAAACAAAGCCGAAATCGTGTTTGTTACTGTTGTCGTTTGCTCAAATCTTGATGAAGAACCTAAGGCCGGTGAGATATGTGGTTGCGTATGTATGTTTATAAGTAGGCAATGTCAATATAATACAACTATTGTTGTTGACTAACAGATGTTTAATTGTTTGTTTCATTGTTTGTCAATATAATACAACAAAGCCTTCAAAACACCTGTCATAAAACATGAAATGGATATGAAATTGTTTGTTTGTGTAAGAATAAGGTTGCAAAAATCGTGAATCGGTAGTTGGTTGGTCGATCTTCTTTAACTTGTAATCGGTTTAGGCGTGATTAATCGATGATTAATCATATTAGTATTTTTGGCAAATTTTGGGTATTTTCGGCGAGTTTTGAGTATTCCTGACAATATTTTTCTTAAAATGCATCTTGTAATATATGTAAACAACGACTATAAGTCATTAAAAACTAGTTTACGACGAGTTTTGGGTATTTCTGACAAATTTGCAAGTTTTTGGCAAGTTTGATCATCGTTGATCGTCGTTGACATATTTACACAAATCAAAAATATTGGTGGCCTAATAGCTCCTAAGCAACAATTAATTGACCTTGTAAGCTTTTTTTTAATAACACTACTAAGAGCATGGGGTGTGGTGGCACACTCAAACCTCTTCATTTGGGCCCCAGTTGTGTCACATCACTCCAACACACTCACCTAAAAATACTCCCAAATCATAACTAACTCAAACCTCTTCATTTGGGCCCCACCCACCCACTTAAAAACACAAACACAAACACAAAAGAAACAAATTATCAGAAAAGTGGTTTGTCTTCTAGTGTGTCGTTGTAGTGGAGAGGTGCTGAGTGGCGAATGGAGATGGTATGGTGGCGGAGGGCGGCGAGTTCCGGCGAGGGTGCCACGTTGGAGTGGCGAGGTGCCCTCGTTGTGATACTCCATGCTCTAAGATGTATGAGTTTTGTATATGTTGATTGATATGATTTAAAGGATTATCATCATCTTGTGTGATGGTGATTCGAAATTGGACTAGTTGTTAACATAAGGTAAGGTATGGTGGGCCGGGCCAGGATGCACAAACACAATTGGAATTCTACCTCTTTGTTTCGTGGCTCATTCTCGATATGATGTGACCTATAATGGACTCGAATGGTCTAAATCATGGCCCACATTCTAATCTTTGGTCGCAAAATATTATCCTTATTCCGTCACAAAATAAATGTCCACGAGAATTCACAACTCCATTATTAACAGATCAAATATCATTTTCACTCACTAAACTATATTTTAATTGGTTAATACGAAATGATCATTTACATTAGACATTTTAAAATGAAAATATAAACTTTTATTTTAGAACCGAAGGAGTAACCTCTTTTTGATATTAACGAAATCCTTTAGTCTCCTCCTTAACATTAAGATTAGGCTTCGGAGGTCGAGTCTCGGCTCGTCTCACTTCAGGTGGTGCTCCTCTGGGCCAGGAGAGTTGTCGGAGTTATTTTTTGTAGGGTGCACAATAACTGGTGCCTAAAAGACACTCGGGATCAGGGTGTTCCTGTAAATCTACCCCTTTTTGTAGAACTAAGATTAGGTTTCCTTTAATGTCAAACATGGGTTATTAACCTATTGGATAATGGAGACAGAATAAATACGAAACTTTAATAAGCAAGCTAAATATGGTTATGTGCGACAAAAGAACATGTGTGGATTGTTCTAGTTTGTGTCTCAATTCATTCCATTTAATTTTTGAAGTTATTCTGTTCATCATATCTAGCTTATCTTTATAAGTTATTCTTAACGTGACCTCCATCTCAAAATAGATTATTTATTTTATCAAAAAATATCTTTTTGTTATTCATTGGCTATATTTAGGTTGTTGATTCCATTAAGAAATGGCATGTTCATACTCGTCATATTTAATACCTTGAAAATGCTTTTTGTTCTCAAACTTGTTTGACGTGTGATTTTATACTAATTTATTATAGGTTGGTTATAAAAAGTGACTACATAGTCATACGAAAAAACAAAAAAGGTGACGTACGTGTATGAACAATAGTGTTTAGATATTTAAAATATATATATATATATATATATATATATATATATATATATATATAAATATATATATATATAGGAAGGGATCGGTGCGGATTAGATTTTAAGTAGGGATGGTGCGGATAATATCACAGATATTCAAAAAAAAAAATCAAAAAATCGAAAAAATTTAAAAAGAAAGAGGACAACAATTTATTAAGAATCGTTGAAAAAAATTAGGAAAAAAAATAATTTTCATAGTTAAAAGGTATAATGATATTATGAATTTTGTTAATATCACGCAATTATCGCTTTCTTAATATCTTCTTAAATAAAAGCTATGAGTAGTTTCACTAAGGCTAGCGCAGTATGTACACCAGCAGTGATATTAAGTTTTTTGTAATATCAAAGTAACTTTTAAGTAAAATTGTTAATATCACAGTTACTTTTTACATGTTTTCTTAATATCAAAGTTAATTTTTTTAATATCACCGTAACTTTTCTTAATATCGTAATAAAAAAGACAGTGATATTAAGTAAAATTGTTAATATTACAGTAGAACTCATAATATCGTTAATATCACGGTAGGACTCATAATAAAAAAAAAAGTGCTCATAAAAATCTGAAAAAATAAAAAAATGAAAGAAGATAGAAATAGTAAGAATCGCTCAAAAAGAAAAAAATCAAAAAAATCGTTTACATGGTCAATTGGTATCGTGAATGTTAGTGCAGATCTTGACTTTTTTACAAAAAGCCAAGATCAACCTAAATGCGGATCAATCCAAGCACATCCGCATAAATTAAAAAATCGATATATATATATATATATATATATATATATATATATATATATATATATATATATATATATATATATATATATATATATATATATATATATATATATATATATATATATATATATATATATAGATATATATATATATAGGGCGCTTCTATGCATATCAATATTAGATACAGATTTTACAGACTCATTTAGACCAATAGGAATTTAGTATTAATAAACATTTTTATTTAATTGAAAAGGGCATAATAGTCAAACACATTTTTAGTTTCTTTTTGAGATTTTTTTAATTAAAAAACGTTTTTAAATCCCCATAATTTTCGGAATTTTTTTTCGGGATACATGTTTTTAAAAAAATGAAGTGCATATGTGTTTTTTTTAAATTGTAAATTTAAATATGTTGCTTGTGTACAATTGATTATACATCAAACTTGTTTTGCTTAAAATAGTAATTGCACATATGTTTCTAGTTTATATTTTTTTATCTTAAAAATTTGTAACAAAAAAACATAAACATAGACATATAAATGTAACATCTAAATTTATAACAAACCAAAAATATAAATAGTATACACAAAAATTGATATAAAATGAAATACAATTTAAATACAAATGTATCTTGTTAAGTATGTATGTACACGTCAACCAAAAACATGTGTGCACTATTCTAAGAACATGTATGCACTCTTCGACGAACATATGTGCACTCTTCTAAGAACATGTATGCACTCTTCGACGAACATATGTGCAAGCCTCACTTCTCATCAAAATCATTAGAACATATAAGTATCCTTCCCACAACATATGTGCACGTTGCGCCTGTCATCATGAAAAACCTGCAAACAAAGGTTAATCAGTAGTTCATTATCAAGATATCGAATCTACTTCAATTCCTTGTTTGTGAAAGGGAACCTAAGGACGTTTTCTTAGTCGCGGGGTACAGACCTATCAACAAGCAACAACTCTTGATTCAGCGGTGACTTAAAACTGACTGGACACAAAATATGTTTAACATAAAAAGGCATCTTGGCACATCCTATTTAATAATCTACACCAATATTCTTGGTGAAATACTTCGTAGTAAATTTTTAAAAAGTGGAAACGTTTCATAAGCAACATAGGGGTTTAGTACCTAGAAACACCAAAAATTCCATAAGCAACAAGAGAGTACCAGACACAAACAATGTATGCAAACAATTGTTACTTTTTTTATAAAAAAAAAACTAGCAAACACATATGCACAATCCAAACACATATGCACAATTTAACACATCTATGCAAACCTCTTTCTTTAATTTTATATCAACCTTAAAACAAATTTTATTAATGTCATACTAGCCGTAAAACATATATGAAACATTTAAGATGATATAAACAAACATGCAACTCTTGACACCATCCATTAAATAAAGTGATACAATAGGGCCTTTTAGATGAAATGATACTATATCATTATACCCATATATCTGATACTAAATAGATTTACATACGTCTCTTTTTCTTTTTTTGTTTTGATATACCCAACCAAACAAAACCTTACATACTTTAAGCCATCATACAAACTGTTAGAAGTTTTATATAATTTTTTTTATACTAAATTAAAATTAAATCAACCCTTTATCAAGAAAAGGATTGAATACTCCAAAATATATTTAACAATTCATATCTTGAAACAAACTGTCAATTCTTAATATTTTTAATAGATTTAAAACATTGGTTAAAAGAGCAAATTATATACTAAAAATATTGAAGGTGACTTATATGCTAAAAAACATAAATCGATTTCGATCTATACATAAAAATGAATTTCGAATGAAACTTGTTATTGAATGTGACGTTAACACAAATTATATACTAAAAAACGAAAATCGATTTCGATCTACAATAATGAAGGTAACGTTGAAATAAATTAAATACCACAAATCGATTTCGAAATAAAAATTATATACCAAAAAATTTTGAAGGTGACATATTATACACTAAAAACGAAAACCGATTTCGATCTACACATAAAAAAGAGTTTTGAATTAAACCTGTTATTGACCTTGCAGATACCGAATTAAGATCACGTTGACATCAAGGAGAACGAATTAAACCTGTTATTTACAATTGATTTTCGTCAAAGGCGGCTAAGGTTTTGTATGAGAGATGAAGATTAAAAGGTAAAGGTGGAAGACTGAAATAAAACTGAAAATGATATGAGAGAAGGAGAAATACGGTTTAATGAAAAATATTTTAAGCAAAATTCCACTAATACCCTTTCAGTCTTTTGTTTAATTGAAAAAAACACTCTCATCTTTTGTTTAATTACAATTTTGGCACTTTTAATCCTAACCTTTGATCAAACTCATCCAATGGCCTAGATTTATTTTAATAGTACTGTAAAGTACTGTATCTAATATGAGTACTGCATAGAATATAACACTATATATATATATATATATATATATATATATATATATATATATATATATATATATATATATATATATAGAGTAAGGATCTAGTGAGAAGATTAATAAAAATAAGAAGAGTAAGAAGAGATTTATACCATTGGATCAAAATATCAATGGCTAGAAATGAGGAATGGCAAGTTTGTAAATAACATGAACTTTTTTGAAAGACATATGGGTATACCAGTAAATTTAAGTTATTTCCATGTTCCTACCCTACTATAACCGCCTTCCAAAGTTCCAGTATATTGCATCGACAAAAACAGTTCAATTCAACCCACAACTGCAAATCATGCATGCACCAATATCATAAATCATGCTTTTAATAATAAAATATGCATCTCTTTATCCTAAAATATTACACATGCTCATAAATTATATTTTGCAGTTTGCATCTTTGTTTCATATCAGAATCATGCATCCTTTATTATTATCTAAAAGCATGCATCTTTTAGTTATCAAAGCATACATCTACATAAGTTGATTTAATAAATAAAGAAAATTCATAGTAAGTATGTATGGAAAAATGTATGCCACGGATTTAATAAAAATAAAAAAAGAACAAATTTTAGATACGTTTTATTCTTTAAGAATCATGGATGCATCGAGGAACACATAATATATTTGTTTTAAGTTTGACAAATTGCTGCTGCATCCGATAACAAATAACAGATGCCTTATATGTTGGACGAATCATGGATGCATTCGGGACCAAATATCAGATGCCTGAAATGTTGGACGAATCATGGATGCATCCGGGACCAAATATTAGATGCATTTTGTGTTTGAGTGTTTGTGTGTGACAGATCACAGATGCATCCAATAATTTCATAAATATATTTAATATTTGCATCGATGCATCATATGTTGGACGCATATGTGCACATTTTTTTTTTTTAAAAAGCGAGAAATATCAATAAAAAAATATCGAGAACAAGTAACTAAAGATACTAAAAAATGTATGTGTGCAGTATGCATCATTAACGAAATTTATCATTAGATGCAAATGAAAAATGGAAGCCATACATCTTGCATCTTTCTATTGGTTGGAAAAAGATGCAGTTAGTTTAGTTCATTAGGAACGATATATGCATGCATCTGTGATTATGGAGACAAGAGAACAAGACGGCATAAATCGGCTAGAATTAAAATTAACTATATTGTCATGATTTAGTAATAAATTAATTAAAAAGCCTCCCATCAAATTAGGAACTGGTAGAATTTTAAACTACTAGCTATCAGTGATAAGACAAATATACCCTTCTATGACATGAATAATGATTGGTTGAAATTGCTTCTTATCCTTCTTATTTTAAGTTTACTTCTTATTTGATCCTCACTCTATATATATATATATATATATATATATATATATATATATATATATATTGGCCTGAAAAATGGTTTCACAAGGGTATCCACATACATAGGCAGTTGGCTTGCTAGTTATTTGGATCCTTCACACGGTTGACATCAATGGGACCACCCAAATACCCTTCCATTAATAATAACATTTGTATCATATCAATTCAATTACTTATGGAGGGTATCTCAAAAAGATATTTATACTGCATGTGTGTTTGTTAAAAATAGTACTCCCTCCGTCTCAAAATTATTGTCAGGAGACAAAAATTATCAAGTTTAATAAAAGTGGGACCACAACAATTTTCAACCACTTATATAGAATATTCTCCCACTATATTCCCTATTTATTACTTAAGAGGAAAGTGGGACAATCTTTTTGAGACATCTCAAAAAGGAAATACGGACTATTAATTTGAGACGGAGGGAGTAGTAAGTAATAGAGGTATGTCTGGCATGGAGTGGTATGAAGCTTTTTGGAGCGATGAACGGTGAGCAATGATCATTTTAATTTTTACTAGTCGTTTGGCTAAGGAGCGGTGAGCTTTCCTACTTATAAGAAATGCTCAATTTTCCAATGCTTCTTTAAGAAGCTGTGAGCGGTGAGCAGTGAGCTGCACAACTACTGCTCACAGCTCACAGCTACTGCTCACTATAGGAGTGGGTAGTTATAGTGAGCTGTGAGTAGTAGTCATAACTTATCGTTAATTGTTTTTTAGAAAAACATTGAACAAACGAGTATTTTAAAAAAATAGCAAAGCTCATTGCTCTTTTACCAAACGATTATTAAAAATCAAAATGTCATTGTTCACAGCTCACTGCTCCAAAAGCTTCACACCGCTCTGTGCCAAACATACACTGCATATAATTGGGGTATCTCATTTTTTGAAAATCTAATAATCTTAAAACTTAAAAATTATTTAAGGCAACACATGATTTATAAAAACACACAAATATATAAAAGTTGACTTGAGAATACATTAATGAAAAAAAAAAAATGATATAGATGTTTATAATTTAAAAAAACATAACTGCGTTTGATTCACAGTTCACACATAAAGGACATTTGCGTGTAATTTGTTTTTAATTATGTCCATTCATACCAGCAGAAACTAGATACAGAAAGGAAGTATGGAATTTGTCATCTTACATTCAACTATCTATACTACATATAATAAGTGTAGGATATCAACGGAATTTTAAAGCAACATATAGTTATAATCAAGGTTTTCAAGATCGGGATCCTACCCAGGATCGTTTTCGACTTTGCAAGATCGTGGTCGTAAGATCGGATCGGGATCTTAAGATCCTACTCTAATGTTATTTCTTAATAGTTTATGTAAATTTATAAAAATCTACAAATTCTAATACATTATAACCACAAAATACTATGAATGTTTCATATAAATGTTGTCCTAAATTATAATTATAAAATGCTTAAAAAGATTAACATGTTGTTTTTTGAATTCTACAAACAAACAACCCATAAATTTGTAATTTTTTAGTTTGTAATCCAAGAAAAGTAAGATCGGATCGGATTAGATCGTAAGATCGTATAGTCAAAATCGGGATCCTATAAGATCTTAAGCTTGCAAAGATCCTATGTAGGATCCGGATCGTTTTTGCTTTGTAGTATCGTAAAATCGTAAGATCCTAAGATCAGGATCGGGATCCTGACAACTATGGTTATAATTATGTAGGTTAAGTATATTATGTAACTAAAATATTACTATAACTCTTTGACGCTATGAAATTTCGTTGTTATGCACGGATACTCGTCTAGTATTCATTAAAGGGAATGTCTAACCAATGCTCTAAGGGCATTGGTTAAGATTTGTCATTTTGTGGTTTATAATAACTATTCATGTGGGTCCTCCGTCAAAATATGTAATTATGTGTTAACTATAAGGACCATTTGTGTAACTAAAAACCACAAAATGACAAATCTTAACCAATGCCCTTAGGGCATTGGTTAGACATTCCCTTCATTAAAAGGTTATGTGTCTTGATAAATTAACAAGCAATAAAGAATGTAATAGGTAACATTGTTTTTTGAAAGGAAAAGAACATGTAATGTGACAATTAAACTGTAAACAATTTGGTGTGTGACTTTTGACAAAATAAACATACATGCCTCGTGTTCTCCAATTGTTGTATATTATGAATATGCACAACAATGCACCCAACGTCGTTAACTTGAATAGTCTAGATTGCGTGAACACCAAAATATATGAAAAACAAAAGTTAAGTGTCTAAGTTGCTGTTAATTACAGTGATAAAAAATGAATAAAACCTATAAAACATGTCTTGTAGATAGTTGTACATACCGGTTCAAAATCATATATTCGTCATGCAGCCTCACACGCAGACAGGTATCTACAATCATAGAAAGCTCTAATCATGTCTTGTTCACATTATGATGTGTTGGTTTTTTCATACAAGTCTCCTTTTTACTCTATCAGAACTTTTGTTTATATAGTTAAACATAGGGCTGAGCATCAAAGGTCCAAAACCGAACCGGACCGACAAAAACCGAGCCGACCCGACGGTCCGTCGGTTCGGTTTCGGTTTCATGTTTTGCATGTTTTCGGTTTGGTCGGTTCGGTTGGTTCGCAAAACCGACAAAAACATACTTAAATACACCTAAACCGAACCGAACCGACGGCCCGACAAAAACTGAACCGACCGACGGCGGCATTTGCCTTCGGTTCGGTTTCTTTAGGTTTTTATGAATTTCAGTTTTCGGTTTTGTCGGTTCAGTTCGGTTTTGGACCGACGCTCAGCCCTAGTTAAACATGTACTTGATTGATCCGGTTTGGTTGCACCATGATATATTAATGGGCCCAAGCCCAATTTGTGAGCTTATGATTCATTAGGGTTTTAGGTTTTGCATAATAAATAGTCAAATCAATAAAACATAATGCATAAGGGGTTTCTACATTCAACAATACTAATGTCGAAAAACGAACGATATAAAGCGAATAAAGTATAAGAAATCGCATGAAGAAGCAGGAAAAGATATGGAACGAGGTTTTGGCGAGATAAAGAAAAAGAGGGCTATAATAAAAGATTCCCGCATGGCCGATGATTCTTAAGAAAATAACGGATATTATGTACACATGTATCATATTGCATAATATGGTTATAAAGACAAAGGGAAGGCAATCTTCCTAACTTTTATCTAGATGAGCAACATGGTGATGATCTCGTACGAACGCATGAAGAAACATTACAAGTAGTTAGCGATTTAGTCAATAAGGAAACTCATCTAAGTCTTAAAGCCGATTTAGTGGAACACATTTGATGTCGAAAAAATGCACATTAATTTGTAGGTTTATATTATCTGAATTTTTATTGTAATGTTTTTATTTCATTCGAATTATCAATGTAATCTGATTTAATTATTAATGAAATATTAATTTTAATACTAAAATAAAAAGAAAATGAAAAAAAAATAGTAGTTGATCACTAAGTTGGTTGTTCTTATTACACTATATTGATGTTGAAAAGTTGGTTGTGGAGTTAGAAAATTTTGTGACATTAAAATGTCGGGGGACATGTTATTGAGACCTCCTATTTTTATAAAGGGGACTCTCCTTAAGTTTTTGCGTTTTTTTGATTTTTTTTTAAAAAAACTATAAACCCGAAAGTGCAGAACAGAAAATATAAAGTTTAATAAGTCAAACGTTTAAAACTGTTAGAAATACAAAACAAAAATTAACAAAAAACTATGTTGTACTGTAAAAAAAAGGGCAAATGATAAAAAAATGCATCGAACTTGACACTTTATGTGATTGTGTGTAGTCAATTATTTTTTTTCTTATTTTGTGTACTGAACTTTTAAAATTCGATTATTGTGTGTATTTTGTGACCATTTTACCCTTAATTTTTCAAATTTCGAAGGGTAAAATAGTCATTTTACATGGCAGAATAGTCACAAAATACACATAATGATCGAAATTTAAAAGTTTAGTACATACAATAAGAAAAAAAATAGTTTGCTACACACAATCACATAAAATGTGAAGTTCGATGCATTTTTTTGTTATTTGCCCTAAAAAAAACCCTCCCTCATAGAGTATAACACAACCCAAATGACGGAGATGGGGGTTATAAAGAGTGACTACGTGGTTATACGAAAAACCAAAAAAGATGACCACTAAAGAGTGACTATGTATGGACAAAGATAAAAGCAAAAAGCTGAAAAATGGGTTTCACCGCGTATCGACATACATAGCGGTTGGCTTGCTACTTAATTGGATCTCTCACATCCATGGGACCACTAAAAATACCCCTCCATAACACAGTATCATATCATCAAATCATATGAAATGAATATGAATATAAATAATATCTTATAATTTAAGAAACAATAAGATATATTAGCTTTATATATATGATCTTACGCGTTCTCTTCAAAAGTCAAAAGTAACGAATAACTAGCTACCACCTGCAACCATTAATTTCTGGTTTTTTTTTTTTTAGCTTTATAAAAACTCTTTCACGATCCTTTTGTTTCTTGATCTCCTTTTTATTAGGAGAGCCTTGTTTTTCTTATATATATATATTCTGGCTAGATCATGGAAAACTTGAAAACAGTTTTCCATAGAACACGGTCTAAGAACATACGAGGTTCTTTTCATGCTCTATGTCTCCTCGTATTCATTGTGTTCTTGTGCTTTAAACAACTGCAACCACCAAACAACCTTGTCAACCGGTTAGCCTTGTCGTCTTCCACCTTCAATGCTTTGATCATCGAACCAACAGACTGTTCTGGACTTAACCAGCACGAAGGTTACGACAGTGAATGCGACTTCTTGCAAGATAATCCGCAATGTCTATCCGGTGGCTTTTTTTACTACCTAGAGTTTTTTTACTGCGACTGTGTTAACTATGCGTTTTTCGCTTATATTGCTCTTGGCATATGGTTAGTTGCCTTGTTTTATTTGTTAGGAAACACTTCTGCTGATTACTTTTGTTGTTGTCTCGAAAAACTGTCCAATGTGTTAAGTTTGCCCCCAACCGTAGCAGGGGTAACTCTGCTTCCATTAGGTAACGGTGCCCCTGATGTCTTTGCTTGCATTGCTTCTTTTGTTGGTACTGAAAATGCTGAAGTTGGGCTTAATAGTATCTCAGGTGGGGCGGTTTTTATTATTTGTGTTGTCGTTGGGACTATTTCGCTCTATGTGGCTAATCAAGGTGTGACGATTGATAAGAATTGCTTTGTGAGGGATGTGTGTACGTTTCTGTTTGCTGTTGTGATCCTTGGTGTGATATTGTTTGTGGGTGAGGTTACCGTTGGTGGGGCGATTGCTTTTGTGTCTATATATGTTGTGTACGCGACATTCGTTGCAGCTACTGAGTTCTTGAGAAAAAAAGATGGGGATTTTAAGGTAGATGGGTATGAGCCGTTGTTACCTCTTGCGGACGCTAATGAAAATGGAGTGGTTAAGGAGTCGGATGATGTACCACATCTTGTTAAGTCTAAGGTTCCACACTGGATGTGGGGATCAAATGTGGCTATGTATTCAGACGTCAAATGTCATGGTACGGAAGATTGCCCAATAAAGCCTCAATGGGGATGGATCGATGAAGAGACACAAAGTGAGAATTCGGGTTGTTCATTTTCGTGTTCAAAGCTGTTAAAGTGGTTAGAGTATCCGTTAATGCTAACGAGAAGGTTAACTATTCCAATTATCGATGAAGAGAGGTGGTCAAAAGGTTATGCAGTAGCAAGTGTTACTCTTGCACCTTTGCTTCTGGCGTTTCTATGGAACAGCCAGAACGAAGGTAGTGAATTAAGTGAAGACATGATCTATATAGGAGGTGCAGCCATCGGTTGTGTTCTTGGTGTGGCTGCATATACTTTTACTAAACCCGACCAACCACCACAAAAGTTTTTGCTTCCTTGGGTTCTAGGTGGCTTCTTTATGAGTATTATTTGGTTCTACATGGTTGCGAATGAGTTAGTTGCTCTATTGGTTGCTCTTGGTCTTATATTTGGAGTTAACCCTTCTATTCTTGGGCTAACCGTGCTAGCATGGGGAAATTCAATGGGTGATTTGATGTCAAACTTTGCACTAGCAATGAATGCAGCGGATGGTGTGCAGATAGCGATATCTGGATGCTATGCCGGGCCAATGTTCAACACGCTTATTGGTCTGGGAGTTTCTATGCTCATTGGATCATGGTCCAAAAGGCCCAATGCTTATACAATATCTCGTGATAGTGGATTGTTTTGTAATCTCGGATTTATTGTAATCGGGCTTCTCTGGGCACTAGTCGTGTTACCTAGAAACCAAATGCAACCTAGCAAGTTGTTGGGGATGGGACTTATCGGTATCTACTTGGCGTTTTTGTGTTTGAGAATAGGCATGGCTGTCGTGGCTGGAACGCTAAACTAGCAAGTTCATATCATAGGATTGGTACTAGTGTAGATTAATAGATTGCTGAATAGCTTTGTAAACATAGAGGCTAATTAGATGAGTATATGATCATGTATATGTTTGATAATTATATCGTAGGATACAGAAACGAGTAACTTCTTATCGCTTTGAGTTTGTTCTTGATTCTTTTAGTCTTTTATTTGTGTTTCGCTACGGTTATCATCTGCAGATGGAAGCACATGAATCGCGATCCTGTTTCATTTCTGCTTAACGTAATGACTTGAATTGAAATGATGAAATAGTATGAGGGGGTGATGAAAATATGTGAAACTAAGCATTGACTAAATATACGTGTAGACCACTAATGAAGCAATGACCTACCAATCAACCATAAACGTGCATCTACCACCATCTTTTGCGATCCTTGTTTCTATGAATAAATGTTTAAATAAGGTAACTTGCTTCATTTAGTTTTCTTAAACAAATACTCATGAATCAAATGTCCATATCCAATCCAAACAATTTATTGACTCAAACACGTCAATAATTGGTTTCCCATTACACCTTTATTTAGTTTTCTAGTTTTAGGAAAATTTGTTTTTATATATGATAGTGATGAAAATAAATTTATGACTTATCGTCAGTGTCGTAGCTGAGTAACGGAGATCCTGTGAGATAACTTATGTGATAATTGAAAATGTTGATATGAGTTATGGTGTAATGATCTGGCTTTGAATTTTTATGAGCACGTCGTCACTTTTTATTATAGTTTAACAAGTATTCATAACATAATTTCATATCTGGTTAATACTTCAATGATGAAAGTGAACTTTGAGACCCACATATGTAAATATTTTGAGGCTTATTATACGCGGTTGCATTTTGGAACCTTTTATATTTTTCTACTTAACAATAAAGCAAGTTATGTTAGGTTTTATTTGAATTTTTTAGTTTTTTTTTTTTATTAAAAAGAAAGTGAATAATTAATAATCTACGGCCCGTTAGTATTGATTTTGCTTATTTAGATATGATTTTTATTCAAAAGAAGCTTTGGTTGATTGGTTATGACTTATAAATAGTTCTAACACCCTATTATTATTTGTTTTAGACAAATTTGGAGAGTTTTTTTGGTTGATCATAGTATTTTTAAAGTTTATTTAAGAATAGAGTACTTCAAATTATTTATGATAATATGGTATTTTTGAAAGGGTTGATATTTACGCGGAATGAATTGTTTCACACATGGACGTTTGATTTGTTTTTACTATTATGGCCCTTAAATACTTTTTCTAAAATGTGTGAGGTCTCAAGTTCAATTTCTGTTATGTGAAACAATCTTAAGGTGGCCACGCCAACCTCTTTGAAAAGGGGGGCTATACATGGTTTGAGTTTGTGTGGCGGTGAGTTCAAACCCTATGGCCAAAAAGATCGGAATCATGGTTACAAAAAAAATAAAATAAATTCATTTCGTGTAATATCAACCCTTCAAAAATATTATATTATCTTAAATAAATCTGAAAGTATCTATTTTGTTAATAAATTTTAAAAATAATATGGTCAACCAAAAAACTCGAAATTCAGGATGGGTTTCACGAGCTTTGATAAAACTTTAACTCTTTTGCTTCTTGTAACTTATGTCTCCATTTTAACCACATATACTTCCATCATTTATTTTTATTTTTTATTTTTTTTTGTTCATTTCAATAGTAGAACAATATATAATTATTTTTACAGTACATCAAATTCAAATCCAAATGCACATTTAAATCTAAATCCTAATCTTTAAATCATTTACAAACGAAAAGAGCCCTAAGAGTTCAAGGGCGAATCAAATGTTGAAAATTTAGTTCAATTGAGGGATATGATCATATTTGAAAATGGGTTTGGGTAACTGAGTGTATACCCATTAAGTTATGGTTACCCGACTCTTATAGTGGCTAAGTAGTTACTACGCTAGTAGTAATATTAATACTACTGGGCAGAGTTACTACTGCAAGTAGTAATGTGAATACTGCTGGGCAGATTTACTGCTGCTAATGAGAATGTTAATACTGCTAGTGCAGAGTTACTACTGTTGGAATAAGTTAGTACTGATGAGCATAAGTTAGTATTGCTGGTCATAAGTTAGTACTGCTGGGCAGTTACAATCTCGTAATTAAGATCATTTTAACCTGGTTTTGTAATCACTATTGCTATAATGGAGGAACATTATGAGGAGATTAATTGGCCAATTAATTCTCATAATTACATTGACTAAAGAGTAAATCCATTCTATAAATTGATTCACATCCGCATGGAAAAATACACGAAACATAAATACTTGAAAGAAAATAGGTTCTTGATTTGTGTCTAAAACAAGAACACAACTTGGTCTTATCCATAGAGATATTCGTGCAACCGCGCATAGGGGCCGAATAGTTTCTATTGGAAAGTGATAACAAGATTTCAAGTAATATCCGATACTCATTGATTATCTACACCCAACTGGAAACACTCTTAAATAAAGAAACCAACATCAAATCTATGCAACTAAGATATAGAACTTTGAAAGGCAATTACAAGATTGAGATTCTATGAGTAATTAAATTACATACATGTAAGTTAAAGATAAATTTCTAGGGTGTGCATAATTCAGGTTTTACCCAAAAAATCGAAAACTAAAATTGAACTAAATCGAAAAAAATCGAATCAAATTTGTAACCAAACTGAATTTGCCAAAACCGAACTGAACTTAAATAAATATTCGATTTTTGGTTCGTATATGATTTTGACACAATGAACGGAAAAGAGAATTCATATAATTATATATATTCTATATATATATTTATATAAAACTCTTAGTATAAATATAACATTTTATAAGTTTGATTTTTTTTCTTTTTTAAAAATCTATTTAATTAAATAAATAAATAATTAAAATTAAGTAATTCGGGTTATTTAGTTTAGTTTTCTGTTCGGTTTCATCAAATTTGAATTCAGTTCGGTTCTGTTTTTTATTTTACCCAGTATTTTTTTTTACCGAACTAACCGAACCGATGAACACCCCTAATATTCATATCTCACTTTTTTAAGAAATTGGTCATTCTTACAAAGAAGCCTACTCAGAGTAGGAATCCCGCACATTAGAAAAAAAAGGAAAATTTGCCCATCATTTTGGTGTGTGTGTGTGTGTGTGGGGGGGGGGGGGTGACTCAAATGGGACTCATAATCTTGCACAAGCCTGTCTTAATCTGGATTATGTAGAGGTTACTCTCTTAGATATTTCAAATGAAGCTCTCGAGTGTGTGACTCATTTGAAGAATCTGCGTGATTTCCGTAATTGGTAGGGTGGTCAAGACGGTATAAAAGATTCACCGCTAGACAATGGGGTTCGAGCTATGCTAATGGGTTGCAGCAAAATCAAAAGGCTGGATATTAGGCTTTATTCTTGTGGAGTGACGGATGTGGGTTTAGGACACATTGGTGAGTATGGTAATAATTGGTGAGTAGGACTTCTGGGGCTATCAAAAGGGTGCCCAAAACTAAGAAAGCTAAACTTCAAGGGTTGTTCTTTTAGTGAGCAAGCAATTGCCACATTTGTGTTTAACAACAATCACTCTTTAAGGTACATCAGGATTGATCGTGGTCCTGCCAATCTTTTGGTACTCACTCGTCCAATGGTTTATATGCTGAGCTAATACTACTCAGAGCTTGACTTGTAATATGCTATAACTTATTAAATAAAGAGGTTGTATGCATTTTTTTTCCAAAACATTGTCCATTTTTTTTAATTCATTACAAAAGGTAAAGCATTACCTATGATTACAAAAACAATGTAATAGTAAGAATGGGCAGCTTGTGCATTGAGTATTGTTGAGGGTGGAAATAAAGGATAGTTGATCGGTGTAAGTAATGGGTCGAAACGGGGCGGTTTTTCTTGTCCATTATTCAAAATACGTTATTGTAAGTTTATGTGTTACTTAGGAGTACAAAACAATGTTTTTACAAGAAGAATACAAACATAAGAAATGATTTGATAGGGTGTATGCATTAGAAACAAAGTTTTGGATAGTTCTGACATGTTCCACCCTATTTCCGTTTTATCTAAACATTTGACCCATTTGAGATAAAACCAACTCAAATGACCCAATTTTATGTAAATTGGTTGAAATTATTGTGTACAGTGTACTTGCAGGTTGTCCTTGATCTTTTACTATAGAACCACCAATTGGTCTCGTGACTAGAATCTCTCAATACCGACAATGATGAGAAATCAGTATGATCTTGTGCACATACAACAATATCATTAATTAAAAAGATTAGATTTTTAGTTAGAATTGGTACAAAATAATCTCTTTATGATTTGTGGGTTATATGAGCTAGTTGTCATTGTGATTAGTAGCTGATTAGGGGTTTTGAATCATGCATACAGATGGGAGAATCTCGTAAAAAGAAAAGCCCTCGAAGCTGAACGTTCAAGATTAGAGTGCAAGGTAGAAACGGTAACACCGAAAAGTACTGCCACTAAGCGCCACATCATCTTTAATATTTTAATGTTAACATAAAAAATCACCCTTATCATAACACCACATTAACACCACCTTTTGGAACCCACTTTTCGAAGAAAAAATAATAATAAGAAAAAAAAAGATTACAAATTTAACCCCTTAACTAATATTGAACATTACCCTCTTAGATGATTTCGCTTGAGATAATTTGCAAGAAGTTGCCTGCCCATCAAGAAGTTGCAGAACCTGAATAATATTGAACCAAAGGTTCTATTGAATCAAACAATTCAGTTTGAACTTGATTGGGTCCAGTCAAACCATAAGTTAGCTTAATTTGCTTGGGTGCAATAGTTGGAAGGGCTAATGACTTAAAAATGTATCCAACTTGTCAGTTTTTGTTGTTCTGTGTAGCATTTTTTTTCCTTATTAAAACACAAACCTTTTGAATTTCGTCTATTGTGTGTATTTTGTAACCGTTTTTGCATGTAAAATGACCATTTTACCCTTCAAAATTTGAAAAAAGTAAGGGTAAAATGGTCACAAAATACACACAATAGACGAAATTAAAAAGGTTTGTGTTTTAATAAGAAAAAAAAGAATGCTACACAGAACAACAGAAGATGACAAGTTTGATACATTTTCAAGTCATTAGCCCTAGTTGGAAACGAGAGGCAAAGCATTATTTTACACTAGACGAGTATCCGCGCCTAGCGGCAACGATGTCTAGTTTTCTGCTAAATTCCGATGACCCATAAGTTTCTATCAACAAACTGTGTTTGTAGCGTCTGAGAATCATTTTCGAATAACTATAATTCTAATGCGTGGTTGCATAGCGACAGTAATATACAGTTTTCAAGAAAATTATGTGGAGTCGATCTAAATGTGTGAGTATATTTCTAATAGGATTGTTTTAACTTTTAAGTTATTAATATTTTAGTAATAATAGATTCAAGCATTACAAAAAGCAACGGTATTGTGTAGTTGTAAATATTATATTGTAGTTTAAAGGTATAGCCAACGTGTGTGACCGCCTTTTCTTGTTTTGGCAGTAATTTAGGCAGTGATAACTATTTTTTTTACATGTGTTGCGTTTATTTTTGGTGTGTGGCTTTTAAACTTGTAACATTACAAATTTAATATCACCATAATAAGATTATCTTGTACTGTCAATTTGCATAGATATTTAAGCATTGTTCAAAGCTATTTGTTTGGGGTACAAATAATTATCGTAAAGATAACAATACTATTTGATTTTTGTGATTCTAATAAACTTACATAATATTATTGATATACCGGACAAAGGGCTATACAATATATATTAACTTTTAAAAGACAATTCATATATGCTAGTCCCTTAAGTGGTGCAAGACCAACATTTTTCAAAATAACATTATACAAATGACAACGTACATGTGTCAAAACAAAATAAACAACAAAAAACTACAATTACCTGGTCTATCATTTTTCCAAATTTGTCACGGGTTCCACAACTACTTCATCAATTCTCATATAATTTTGTCAAATTTGAAATCTGGTTCGACCCGGGTGGTTCAACCGTTCTGAGTATAATTTTTGACGTTTCGTCTGTTTCTACACGTTTTTTACACACATTTATACACATTTTTATACATGAGTATAAAGAGTGTAAAAATGAATGGAAAAGTGTAAAAACAAACGAAAACGTGCAAAAACAGACGAAAACCAGACAAAAACATGTAAAAACAGACGAAAACATGCAAAAACAGACGAAAACATGTAAAAACAGACGAAAACATGTAAAAAAGACGAAAACGTGCAAAAACGAACGAAAACGTGTAAAAATGGACGGAAACGTGTGAAAAAGGACGAAAGCGGACCGAAACGTGCAAAAACGGACGAAAACGTGTAAAAACGGAAGAAAACGTGCAAAAACAGACGAAAACATGTAAAACATACGGAAACATGTAAAAACAGACAGAAACATGCAAAAACAGACGGAAACGCGAAAACGAATGAAAAGTGTAAAAATGGACGAAAACGTGCAAAAAAAAAGAAGGAAAACGTGCAAAAAAAGGGATGAAAACGTGCAAAAACGGACGAAAACATATAAAAACGGACGAAAACGTATGCAAGCGTATGGAAACGGACGAAAATAGACCAGACATGAAATGCCTATACAAACTCAAGGACCAAACATGTAATTTACTAATGAAATAGTTAACGGAAGTTAGAAAAAAACCTAAATCGGCCCAAAAAAAAAGTCGGATACCTTAAATTGAGAAAAAAATAATAATAGTACCTTTAATTGAAATTGGACATAAGATGAGTACTTTTTATGCGATTTGCCCTAAAAAAACAAGCCGATTAATCCGAGTCAACCCGACAGGTTGGGTCGAATACAAGTCAAATTAAATCGGGTCAACCCGCCGGGTTTGAAGTGTCCCGGGTCAACCCAGTTTCGGATGTATTAATAGTTTCCTTTTGAAATATATGTCTTCAACATTTCCACTTTTAGTTTTAACTTTTAACTTTTACTTTTGGTTTTTCTTTATATAGTATGTAGAGGGTACGGCGTTTGGCGGCGGGTACCCTGTGACGATTAACCGCAGAAATAGATCTCGATGAGACCCGATTCACCAGTTTGTATCGGTTTCAACGGGTCCTCTCTGGTTCGTTTCGGATGGCTTTAATTGGTTAGCCGAACATGGTGGCGACACCGGTTCCGTTGGTTGAACACGTTGGTCCGGTCCGGTCCGATTTTCAAAACTATATGTAACATCAACTTGTTAGCTTGTATGAGGTTTTGTGTGTTTTATTAATTTGTATAATGTGTATAATAACATGTAATTTTCATTTTAGGTTGTTTTAAAAATATCATTAATTAGTGTGTTTAATTATTTTATATTTTGGATTATGTTGTAGCTTTTAATTGGTTGTACAATATGAATAAACTATTGTACTTTTAAGTAATGAGGTGTTTTAATAAGAGTATTAATTACAGTATTACACTATGCATTTCTCTCTCACTTGACCAATTTCAACAATTCAACTTTTCAACTTTAACTGTTTTTCTATTATATGTAGTATAATGTGAATAAACTATTGTACTTTTAAATGTTCTTCTGTAGATGAAAGAAAGTAATTTTTGAGCATTCATTTGTACATTGACTTGCCATCTAGATTTCCATAAATTTAGGGTCAACCACTTCCGAGAAACAATTTTGATAAGGGAAATGATATGTACACGGTACATTTTACTCCACACACGGACAATTCAGGGGGAAAAGACATCCTTGCCCTCGATTTCTTTTACCATGTTATAACTTTTCCTTTTTATCCCCAAGCGGCCAACGCACATCAAAGTTTTCATTGTCGGCTGCTTGACTTATCAGCAGAACTTTAACTTCCGCCATCGCTATAGTAGTTTAATTTTCAACACTTCATCGGCATAACACCCTGATGGGAGTGTACGAGATTTGAACGGAGTGGTAATCCCTTAGAAGTGAATCTAATGCGTTGGCGGGTAACCTTGATACACGGAAAATTGCTGGATGCACCAAAGATACCAAGACAACATACCTCGTGAGTTCCTCTGTTCTTGGAAGGATGAGGCTCAAAACATCAACGTGAAATGTTCCGACGCTGGTGACGGATGTATGGTCCTACGTGCTCCAACAATGACGGAAGACAACACCATGGAACTTGTGGAAAACTAGAAGGGGGGTTGAATAGTTTTGCCGATTTTAAGTTAGTTTTAAAAACTTTAGATTCGTTAATATGTGAGATCTTTATGGATGTAGAGAAAGTATAGATATAATGATAAAGCAAGTAAATAAAGTAAAGAAAAGGGAAAGAAAAGACACAACCGATGTATAGTGGTTCGGCTACAAGGACACCTTCCTTGCCCTACTCCACCCCCGAGTCACCTACTCGAGAGTTCAAGCACTATGTCAACAAACTCTTACTTGGGGAGAAGCCTTCACAACGTTGCTTACACTTTTTCCGGTACAAAGCTAAATACCGAGTCCATTGCACGGTGGACCAAACCAAAGACGATTATTACACAACAAATATGTGAAATATCAAATACAAGATCTTTGCTACAGAAATCTTGCGGAGTGACAAATCAATCAAGGACCCCTTGCTTGGATGACTTGTAGAATGCTTGTGATCTCGCCTTTAGAGAGACCTATATGAGGATCACAAATAGAAAGAAAGAAGAACAACTCTCTAGATCAAGTGATCTATATGTTAGAAGAGAATGAGAGTGTATGAGAGATTTAGTAAGAAGAGGGGTGAGTTAGAATGAAGAAATGGTTCTCTATTTATAGGCAAAAATCTTCACTGTTCCCCGGATCCCACAGATCCCTTCCACTTGGGATCCGTCTAGTGTAATCCTAGGGATCCGTGGAACGCTCCTCTTTGCCCATGGGTTTTTTGGTTATGGGTCATGGGTTATGGGTTGGTCCATGGGTTTTCTTTAGATTCAATGTACCTAAGTATACATTGTATCTAGCCAACTTTGGTATGGGTTAAGATCCATGGGTTATGGTCCATGGGTTATGGTTTTTACCCATCCTAATAAACTATTACAACAAATGCTTAATTACTACATTTTTGTATTTAAATGGCTATATGTAAATGCTTTACAAAAGTAATATGTATCCTTATAATTATACTTAAGATAACATTATATTTGTTATCAACAAAACACAAAGAGATCACAAAATATTAATAAACGTTTTTATGGTTTATTTGTATTAACAATCTCCCCCTTTTTGTTGATGACAAAACATAATGTTATGATGAGTAAAACTTAAGAATAGATGTAAGTTTTGAAAGCCCCTAAGTTTTACTTCTTCTCCCCCTTTTTTTCGAAACAAAAAGTTAACCCTTGGAAGAAAAAGTAGTCCACGTATTTCTAACTCCCCCTTGATGGTAGCTCCCCCTAGTTTGGGGTGTCAAGTGAAGAAAAATAAAAATCCTACAAAAAGAAAGGTTAGTAACATGCTTAAATAATCTTGTTATTGCCGAGAATCAAGAATGGGAGCCAAGGTATGTAAACAAGGCCTTGTAATAAAACAACAAATTGTAGTGGTATTTATGCCACTTACAAGCATGTAAACATAAGAACAAGACTTGTTCTTGAAAATGACTTCAAAAAAAAATGCTAAAAATAAAAAATAGTAGTAGTGATTCCTTTCATGCTTGCATAAGGTTATGGATGGAGGTTTTGATGAGTGATGGTATTTATGCGATCAAGAATGAGGTTGAGTATGAAACACATTTCTTCCCTAACTTCTATTGCGATTTTCCTAGTGGATTGGCAATGTTCACAATGTAAATGATGTGGGTAATGAGTGCGGAAGTTTTCCGGGTGTTTTGATTTGAGTTATGCGGAAGATGTGGTGGAAAAAATAGGAAAATATGGATCAACATCCGGAATGTTTGTAAATGGTGGTGGAAAAGAACCTAGATGTTCTTGTAATGTGATGGGAGCTAATGGTGATGATGTTTCAAGATCTTGGAAAATAGTATTTGGAGATGTGGGGGGTGTTGAAAAGACTATTCTTTTGTTTAGGTTGTGTAGATCTTGTTGGAGTCTTAAGGAGTTCCAAAAGAGTGACTTTAGGTGGTGATGAAGTTGGTGTACTTGGTGGTGATGAGGGAGGTGCTATAATGGAAGCATCTTGTGGTGAGTTATTTGTTGAGGATGAATCATTTGAGGTTGGTTTTGCTAAACAACAAGATCAGATACTAATCCGTGCGGATATCCTAGAGTTTGATTGTGATATTTTGGATGGTGGTAGTACAAAGGTTTGGGTATCATGAAGATGATTGTTTGTACTAGGTGATTCATCTAAAGGGTTTTTGGATGACATGGTGTATTGTGAGATGGATTATGCAAGCATTTTGGGAGTTCTATATAAGTATATATAGAAAAATAAAGCATTGTAATGAATGCTTGACCCAAAAGGTGGATTAAAATCTAATGATTAGATATGAATTCAAGGCATGTGATCATGAGAACACAAGCATTAAAGATAATACTCCAAAAAAAATGAAACAAATGTGGATTTTTCATCCAAAGTGAAAAAAATTAGAAGGTAAAAACAGCTTCTGTTTCACGGATCCCACGGATCCTTCCCTTGAGGGATCCGTCCAGCATGAAGGCTGGGATCCGTGGGTCTGGTGATTCAGGCAACACAAAATTTTCCTTTTGGAAACATTTTTGCCTAGTGTGTGCATATTTGCAAACTATTTGGAGTTGCGGTTATCTCGACCCCTAAAAAGAAATAGAAAATAAGCTAGAAGTAGAAAAAGTATCCTATTGAGATAACCTGAAAACACATATTTAGTACATAAGTACGAATTTAGTGTTATCAATGCTCCTAATTCATTGTTGCTTAAATGAATGTACCCGAAAACACATATTAGTTATGTTAGGAATTGGAAATTATATTGTGAAGCTTCGGTCACCCCATTTATAATCTAGCTTAAGTTAGCTCGTAGACATATTGTTTATTATGTTAGTCGTTAGTAAGTTATTAGCTTAGTTTTAGTCTAGTGCAATACCGTGGAGGATGGACGGGTCTTTACCCAATGTATACCTGATCCACAGGCCGTCAGGAGGTCGTTTAGTTTGTAACCTATAAATACCCTCTACCTTGCAAGGTAGAGGGTTGGATGTTCACTTGGAATCTAACCTTCCATAAACTTTCTCTTACTAGAACATTTCTCTCTCTCTCTAAACATACTTGAACGCCCCAATCAGATTATGGTTTAATGTGATTGTGAAATCCTATATCTTACAAGTTATGTGTCCCCTTTAGCATTCAAAAGACATGAGATGCAATGAAAACGGGTTTTAGCGACTTGTTTCTTTAAGCGAGTTGATTGTGTTGCGAGTTGATACTCAAGCGAGTTGGATATTTAGCGACTTGTTTCATTAAGCGAGTTGATTGTGTGCGGTGATACTAAAGCGACTTGGCTATTTAGCGAGTTGATTCCTTAAGCGACTTGTTCCTTTGAGCGAGTTGGTTGGTTAGCGAGTTGATTACTAAGCAAGTTGAGTGTTTTTGCTACTTGTCTATTTAGACTTGTTACTTCTTCATGATACATTCTCACAGTGCTCTTGATTTAGTAAAATTCCGTGAAAGAATCTATTTCCCGGTTTAATCAAAGAATAGTAAAATCCCGTAGAACTTGTAATCATGGCAAACATCGTTCCAAATATTGTTTCCTCTGTTGCTGAGGATGGTCAAGCAGTTGGCTCAGATACTCGTTCACCCACAATGTATTACATCACTGACCCTTTTATCTCCAAAGTGCTTGAACTGTATGATACCTCACAGAACAATGAAGCTGGTTGCATTTCTGAATGTCCTACCTTGATTGAATCAACAAACTTTGATCAAAACTCCTCACATTCTAAATCAAACTTCAATGAATCACACCTGTCAATGTCCCATGATGCAGAGCATTCTGAATGCAACATTGAGCCTTTTCAATTACTTCATCAGCACCTCACACAACTGTTATCCACTCCTATGGGTCGAACATGCGGTGCTCTCTTCCGCCAAGACTTACCTACGATGACAAAGTCTGTGTTGCTGAACCTAGAACAACTGAAGCTTCAAATTACCAATGAGAAGGTATCAATTGATGATTCTAATGCTGCACTTCAAGTTATCTACAACCAATTTCAGCCATTTATTAAAGGGGAATACTCTGCTGACTTTGATCAACACGTGACTGGACTTTCATTCAAGAAACACACTGGAATGGAAATTCATGAGTTCATCAACACATATATCCAACTTATGAATAGTGTGAAAGTGTACATTAAGGATGCTGCTCAAAGAAATGGTTATTTGAATGATTTGAATGAGTGTCATGGAAAATTAAAGGAAAGTTGTGATATTTTGGGTAATGGATCAATTGAAAGAACAGATGATGCGAATGCTGACTGCGGAATTTCAGAATAAAAAATGAATGATGAAATTGACTGTACTGAACACAAAGGCTCAGAGTCCGAAAAGCATGAATCTGCTTGCATGTCAGTAAGTCCTGGTGTGCATGATGTGAATGCAGATGCCATACCTGCAAATGAACACGTGTCATGCATTGAGGTACCCTTAATTGCACCTATCTTTGAAAATGATTTAGATAAATGTGTCTTGGTTGAGTCTGAATCTAAAATCTTTGAAACAAATAACATGGTTGAAAAAGGGGTTTATGATGAACTTTCAAACAAATACTTAATTCTTGAAAAACATTGTATTTCCCTGGAAATTGCAATACAACAAAAGGAAGAAAGTTTTCGTGATACAAATTCTTGCATTAATCCAGAATTCCCAGAATTTCGAGAATTTTTTTGAAATTAATCAATTAAAAACCCAGATTCAGGACAAAGATTCAACCATATGCAATCTGAAATCACAACTCTCAGATCTGCATAAGAAATGAAATTTTGGAATGAGCAATCCTAATCATGAGGTTAGCAGTGAACTTAAGTCTAGGAATGATGAATTGGCTCTGTGTGTATCCAACTTATTAAGAGAAAATGAGTCCTTAAGAAAGAACCTATTAGAAAATGATTCCAAGTTGATTGATCGAACTAATTCCTTTTTGGCTGACATTGATGCCCTCAAAGCCCAAATTTAGGATAAGAGCTTCAATATTGTTGCCTTAAAAATGAACTTAGGAAATCTATTGGAAATAGGGTGAACACTAAGTTTGCAAAGCCATCAACCTGGGAAAGTCAAACTGCCGAACAACTCAAAACATACCGTAGTTAGCAGCCAATGCTTTTAGATCTGATAGATTTAAACCATCGAGATCTAGGCTTGCCTCCCAAGCTGACGCAAATACTGTTTTGACCAAACCAGTCACTTCACTATTTTGTTCTAATATGATGAATCACAAACCCCAGGTTAATGTTCAAAATTCAAAGATCAGGAATAATAGGAGTTTTCTTAGTTCTCATAAGAAGCATCAAATAGCTGACCAATCCCCAAAGAAACAAAATTGTTACAGTAGGACCAATAGTCAAAACAAGGAAGTGCACACACACAAATCTACTAGCAGCTGTTTCCAATGGATTCCCACTGGCAGATTATTTAAGTTTATAGGATCCAAACGGTCTTACACACCTAGATCTTGCCTTAAGTGGATGCCCACAGGAAAACTTTTCAAGAATATTGAACCTAACGGGATCCCTACTAATGATACACACAGATCAAACTGTGAAACGTCCAATAGTGAGATTACTCAGGTCACTAACTCTTCCATTCGCAATTCTACATGTACTTCTAGTGCAATGTGCTCTCAGTCTTTTTTAGGTACAATGCTCAGCTCAGTCAGGAACCTCATGACTTGGTTTCCATCAGAAATGAAAAGTGCTTACTCAGGAGCTATAGCATGCCAGAATTGACGTACCTGTACTTTGACTCTATTCAACTTGAATTAGGACTCGCTTTATAAATTGTGTTACAATTCTCTTAAAAAATTAGTTATTACGGAGTAATTAACATCTATTTCTCTATTATTTCACTCATTCTTACTCTTGTTTCTGTCATCGATAACATCTATGGCCCTAGAAATGTCATTCAACAATGACACGGGATTTTAGATGAAGTTCGAACAGAGTAGTTATTATCTTTTCTTTTCTTTACTTTTACTATCTTATACTTTAGCGGTAGTAATCTTTTAACACTATGTCAAATAATGATTAGCTGTATCATTGATTGAGGGGGAGAAATGTGCACCTTTAGTTTACTCATAACATTGCTTAATTAATCATCTGCATTCTTATTTATGAGCCTTGGCTGTTGCATGCTATGTGGTAATTTATGATTCTTGGTATGATAAAAGGTGGTGTGTTATGTGATGATATTTTAGTCCAGTCTTGATCTTATGCGAGTTGCTATTATGGCGCGTTGCCATGTGATATCTGTACGTGAGTTGCTATGTTATTTTAAGCGAGTTGCTATGTTCTGTCTGAATGCGAGTTGCTTAGTCTTTATATAGGGACTGAAAGTGTCAACCCACTATTTCTGTGTACCTGATATGCGAGTTGCTACGATAAGTAGAGGGACTAAAAGTGTCAACTCGCTATAACTATTTTACTAAGTGTATGGGTTGAGTGACATAATCATATCGGTTCTCTCTTGGTCAAAACACGCATATTTCAAAACCTCCGTATAAGCGAGTTATCTTTTGAAACGTGTGTAGGTTGTTTATGATTATTAATCATGATTTTGAAAAGATTTTTAAACCATCTTTTTCTTAACCCCTTTGCGATCTTATACCCGATTCTCATCTTGATCATTTATTTGGACGCTAGGTTGGTATGTTTTTTTAAAGTGTTGTTGAGTGTTGTCTTAGATATATTCAGTTAATGATATGACATACTTAGTTAATGCCTAAATAGATCCTTTTGATTATGCGTGTTGTGGGTATCGAATGGGTAGGATTAAGAAATTGCTATTGGGTTTGAATGGGATGATTGGTATTTCTATGATTCATGACTGTGACCGTGGTGTGAATATGTATTCATGTTCTCTAGTATTTAAGTGGGTTACTCATGGTAAGTTCTTGTTAGCGAGTTGAATAGAATTTCTTGAATGCGAGTTGACCTGATGGTTTGTTAAAGATGTACTCATATGCGTGTTGGGTTTGAACAAGTTACTATATGCGAGTTGCACTGTCACATATGCGTGTGCGTTGCCTATACGATATGTCTAGATTCAACATATCCTATGCGAGTTACATATGCGTGTTATCATTCATCATATGCGAGTTGCCATATGCGACTTGCTTCATATCTATAATGCGTGTTAGCATATATGTTGACCATCCATCGTTTGACCAAAGCGAGTTGATGCATGCGAGTTGCCATATGCGACTTGCTTCATACTTTGTAATGTATGCGAGTTAACTATGCGTGTTGTCTTCCTTCATATGCGACTTGCCACGTATAATGTTATGTATGCGTGTTGTCTATGACATTGAATGTATGCGAGTTACTCTGTAACCTATGCGAGTTGCCTTATGCTATGTATGTCATGTATCTTGTAGAATGCATGTGATTACAAACTTCACTTATGCTGGGTGTTATGCAAGTTGCTCAAATTGTTGGCCCATAGCATGTTGCAGTGTGTAACTTAACATATATCTTTGTCAATATTGGTTTTGGTATTATCTATGTGATGTTCTTCTCCAAATGGTATCCTACACTCATAAGTTTCTGCATACTAATCACATTTATCTGTATGCTACATCCTATGTCTCCATATATGTCATATCCTTCTTTCTGTAACACATAATGTTGGGTTATAAAGTGGTTATGTTATGTATCTGTGACTTAACCTAACAATTTTTCTTGGATATGGTTTGTGTTGTATGTGTATCCTTCAGATCTCAATGGCTGACATTACATCCTCTGATGTTCCTACTGCCTCTGCACCAACTGTCACTCTGTCCGATGAAGAATTACTTCCTCGTGCGGAATGGGTGTCAATTGCTAAGAGCAACTGCTTCTTGGACGTAGATAGAGGGCAACATAATCCTACGTTTCGTCTGGCTGTCGACATCTTGAAGGATACCAACTTCTTTAATGCCCTAACCAAACGTTGCACTATCCCATCCATCTATCTCGCAGCAATTCGGAAAACAGTACTTGGGATAAGATTTCGGTTCATACTGTGTAAGCTCGATGACAAATGGTATGAAATCTCGTTGAAACACTCAGGGATGCTCTTCGACATCACGAGAACCCTTCCAACAAATTCATCTCTCCACCCTCCATTCATGATATCTTAAACTTTGTCGAAGAATTGGGATACCCGGAAAGAATAACCAAGATTTCATCACTCATCAATGCAGAAATATATCAACCCTGGAGATCAATTGTCACAATCCTCAACCTATGCATAACCGGTAAAACATCAGGGACAGACAGAGTTCGAGCTCCCATTATGCAGATTCTGTGGGGAATTGTCAAAGGAAAAAATGTTGACTTCGCTGAACTTATCTGGGAAGAATTCATCTTGTCATTGGACACATTTATCTCTGATAGAATCAACTTTGAGAATAAAGTCAAAGGTAGAAAAGGTCTTGGTAAAAGAGTGATACCAACATCAGCTTCTCAAAACTCATTATCCATCATCTGCTACATATTCACCGGATCAACTTACGTAGCGAGTCGCACAGATGAATCCAGATGAGTTCGTTCGGCAACATTAAATATAGTGCCAGAGGACATGACAAGGAGATATTGGAATGCCAGTCCTGAAGCTTTGCTTAATGATAGAATCAAGAATGCTGATTACTTCAAGAGCTATGTAAAGAAAGCCTCCGCCTCAATCGCTGATGACACACCCATGTCTTCACCCACCTACTCAAGCCTACCTAAGAAAAATAAGAAACTCGGATACTTTGTATCTAATGTCTCTCCCTCACAAAAGCAAAAAAAGGAGAAAGAGAAGTTGGTAAGAGAAATGATGAGGGCTCGAAGGACCAGGAAGTGGAACCGAGTTGATTGATGACGACGATGATGCTCCCAACAAGGAATACAACAAAGCCTTGATAGTCTGAACGAGTCTAAAAGACCACCAGCGGGAGGGGTCACGATAAGAGAACCAGAGTCAACACTCAACAAATCAAATTGCCACACACATGACAAAGGTAAAGGAATTGCTGGAGGAGAAGAGAACAAGCGGCAACTGATGGCAATATCTCTTCACCAAAACCTCCCAAAACCACTACCAAGTTCATTATCAAGAGAAAGAGTACTTGTTCATCCTTCACAAGAACAATCTGGAATGGACATTGATGTGGGAGACAGATTAGTTGAATCCTCCGTGCCCAGTAATACACAAGTAGATAATCAGGAGGCCCCTTTCTCTGCGAGATCCCATGATTGAATCAGTAAGTGATAAATTGAGCGGTTAAAGACCCCAGTAACCTTGAGCCAGAATCAAGAAACATGCGTTTTGAAGAAACAAACCCGTTTACAGGATCTCTTCCTTCTCTTAAGAATCTTGATGCTGATTCACATACAGAGACACAATTCTTAAAAGACGGCCCATCTGACATCAAATCAGAAAAGCAAACAAATGAAAAGGAGGAAGTTCAGTCCATGTTCTCGGTCACTATTCAACAAGACTTTCAATAGTTCCTCGATGTCAGCTCCAAAGGTCTTCACTGGACTCCATCAATCACACTACTCTGAATTGCTGCACTTCCATCACCCAAATCCACTAATGATCCACCACAAGTGTCTCTCATCAGTGATCCTGTCACTCCTCGTCTCACCTCCTCATGCCTCACCTCCTTATGTTAAGACAATAAGAAATTGCTTGAAGAGGCCGTGTCACGCATTGCAACAATTGAGAAAACATTTTATTTGATGCAACAATCTTGATGGTCGTATCAAGAAATTGGAGAATTTTAAGCCCAATGAAGTCGTAACAAGGGTAATACAAGAAAATATCAAAGATGCGGTCGAATGGGCAATGAGGGCTCCATTACTTCAGAGATTCAAAGATTTGCCAATCTCTGACATGAGATCACTTATATGAAAGAATGCTTGGGGCAGGAGAGTACGAACACATTGTACATAAGAAATTATATGAGGCGCCGAGGAATCCATAAGGCATGCTAATCATGCGCGTTTGTGATCGATATTCGTGAAAGGGAGGCCAAGAAGAAAAGAAGATCGGCTCCAATGGTCTCAAAGGATATGTCTGGGGGTCCAAAGTCACCACCACCACCTCCTACGGTGGCCCCGCACTCAGGGAGTTGGAGGATCCTCTGGAACAACCACATCTCACAAAGCAAGGTCACCTTCACCACCACCAACAATCAAGAGAAACCAAAACGTACTCAAGTGGTAAAAATCTCAAAAGATGTCTAGTGCATGGGCACTTTCGACTCCGGTTTACACCTACCATCTACTATTCCAGAAGAGCAAATAATGAATGAAGAGTCCTTCATTGCTCAAGAGTCTGAATCTGAAGATGATGACGGCTACAAGCACATCCCCAATATTACAGTAGATGAGGGTGGGTGGATGCTTATATTGAGGGAAGACGAATCAAAACTGCTAGAGCTACACCTTCAAAGGATGTTACTCAAAGTTGGCTTACCCAAGATAAACCTCAAACTCCGAGCTTCTCTTGGTTCATTCCGAATTGATTCAACAAATCCAGCAAACAATTGGGCTTCAACTATCATTTCCAACTATGAAGCACCGGCAGAAGATTCTCTTCTTCACGTCACAGGGGATATGGGGAGTTTTATAAAGTGGTTTTGTGAGAAGAAGGAAATTACATCTATCACCCCTAAAGACCTGGAAGGCCCAGCGTATGAAATAGTTAAAGTCTTCCACTCGGATGCTAATCAGCTTCAATATTAAATGGAGGAATGCTATAGAATGTCGAATGATCAAGTCGGGTGAGCGGATCAATAGGTTTGATGTGAACAACCCTTCTCTCGGGCGGTTGAACCCGATTTATGACCATTCGTCAGAATTCTTCTTAACCATGATCTGGACTATCTATGTGGACACACTTCTGAAAGAAGACCTGCTCTATCGATTTCAAGATGAAAGCAGTACCTACACTGATCAAGGTCTCGAACAGATGGTTCCAGATCAATTCTGGGCAGATAAAGAGCAACAATATGACATTGCCGCTTCATATGGGATTTCTCATTGGTGGTTCAGGAAGAAGCAATTCTACATCGAAAGACATAGTGCCAAGAAGAGACGCAGAAACGCTCGATCCGGACCTGGTGATTCTAAGTGTTATTGGTATAGAGATCTTCTCAATCTACGGGTATGATTACCTGAAAAAGATTGTTCTTCAAAGAGCTGACTTGAAAGAGTACATCATAGAAGAAAACGACTTCAAACATCTGATGCCTAATGACTTTGAAGATCTCCTCTGAACCTCCAAGGACACTTGACCATCTTCCGCCGTGAGAAGAAGGCTCTCTCAGCTGTAATCAATCTCTGGATCGAGGCTTGGTCATTCGACTAAGAGTTGGAGATTTTCAATTGGGAATAGAAAGTTACCAGACTCGAGTCAATCTTACAAGATCAAAATGGGAAGCCAATGGACTTGAATTTCATCACGAATATAAAGTGATTGACGCCCCCAGAGCAGTCATCTTTACTGAAAGATATGGGTCAAGGATGTTAATGAGATTATGTGAGTTATACAAATTCAGTGATGGTACACTCAAGATGGTCGAAGAAGAATTAAACTCCAGAGTGAAAGATATCAAAATTAATATGAAGCCGGGGAACAATACGAAATTCTGGTCGGATGAGGATTTGAAGAGGTGTGAAGAGTCATTTTGCGAATCGAGAAGATTGAAGACTAGAATGATCTATCGCAACCTTGAAAGCTTGTGGGTGGAAGACTTGTGCATGTCATTACAAACTACTCAAATCGACAATGAAGACATCTTCCAGATGTAGTTTCTGTTTTGTAGTATTTATGTGTAAAATGTGGTGTACAAACTATGGACAACTATAATGCATGTAATAGTGTTAGGTTATGTTCTGTGGTTTCCCTTAGTGTCTAAAAAGGGAACCTCAGTGTTTTCCACTTAGATATATAAAATTGGACACATTTTTCTCAAACAAATGTTTGTCCGCAAATATTTAAATCACTTGAGATCCAAAGTCTCAAAGGATTTGAAATTTTTGATCGGGGGAGAAAATGTGATATAAATATGAAAGATGATAAAAGATGACCATTTTTGTATCTAAGTGCATACTGCTCTCTAATATGTGCTAAACAATTTTCGAATCTCGAAGCATATATTAAGGGGGAGCATTTAAAAACATATTTAAACCTTCAGGGTACAAAGTTTTACATGATTTTATAAAAGGTACCTTGATTGTTGGTTTAATGGTTTCTAAATATTTGGTAATCATAGTAGTACTACAAAGAACTATTCTAATATGTGCAAAACTCTTTCAAATTTCGAGGCACATATGGGGGGGAGCAAATTTTTGAAAACCTCATACTTCCTCAAAATGTTTTATCTACTTAAATTGATTGGGAAGTAATGATGATCATTTTAGAAAATGCTAATCAAAAGATTGACTTTCATTCTAATCTAACGATTTCAAAGATCTCTGGCCTCCATATGCTAAAACAATTTCGGAATATAGCATATGTTGAGGGGGAGCATTTCTAAAATAATCAAAACAATTGAGATACAAAATGTTTTAATTTTATATCACAAGTATCTTGATTGATTTTCAAATGGTTTTCAATTGGTTTCAAGGCGGAAGAACTATACCAGAAGACCGACCAACTTTACTTTATGTATGGTGATATAAGGATGATAAGGTTAGGTATTTGTTCCCATGATCCGCCAGAACCGAAGGGATCTACCCAGGGACAATCCACTAGTTAGTGTAGAAGTCCTTAGGTATATTGATAAAAGGAGAAAAATGAGATA
>OU343221.1:310872108-310918266 GCA_910596185.1 Chrysanthemum makinoi
GGGGTGTTTCGGGGGGGGGGACGAGTACGTATTACGAATACCACGGAAGGCAATAAGGCGATGGGACATATCACTTTAAAGGGTGAGGTCCGCAAGTTCAATTTCTGCTAGGTGCTAACAACCCTAAGTGCCAAGGCCCAACCTCCTAAAATGAGAACTTTACCTGGGGGGATCCTGTGGGCGGGGGGTTCAAACCCCGTGGATTAGTCGGGCAAAAGGTGTGAAATCAGGGGGGACAAAAAAAATGTAAATGTAAACTTAAACGTACGGAATGTAAAAATATACAAAGATTAAAAAAAAAAAAAAAAAAAAAGCGTAACTAAAATTAACATTACGAACAAGTGAAATAATAATACAAATTACGATACGAAATTAAAACACTTAACGAAATTAACATGATTCGAACTTTTATATTGCTCTGTAATTGTTGATTAATTCTTCCTTTTCAGCAATGCTTCTCAACAATTCCTCTCTAGCTGCCCTCAGGTTGGTTGCAATACCATATCTACTGTAGTTCGTCATTAGGAGATGAGCAAATCGTAGCTGTTTAGGGCGCTGTCTAGTGGCACAGCGAATGCACCCTCGTCATTTCCGTACTACCATGGCTACGCATTTGGCTCAGGCTACGAGTCAACTCGGTCAACAAATTATTCGCCAGTGTGACCTCAGCTTCAAGTTCTATTCGTAGTCGTTTAAGGATAGTTCGTCTAACTTCATTTGGTTCATTCACCATTGGGAGATGATAGGTGGGAGAGTTGAAAGAAGTTGTGTATGTCAGAGTAGTGTGTTTTGAAAAGATATGTAGTGTGTGTGTTTATATATATATATATAGGTTAAAAAATATGGTCAGTGTAAAATGGTGATGTTGTGGGAGTATGAGAGTATAAAATGGTGAAGTAATGAGTATTTATAAGTAAAAATGGGGTAGGGGGAGTTTTTTATTTTTATTTTTCTATATTTTTTTTATCAATGGTTATATGATAAAAGAGCGGCCACAATTATTCGAATTGCCAAAGGTGAACTCCTCACTTTTCGCTGGCTTTTTTTGCTTCCGCTTCACAGCGTGACCTGTGGTTTGTGTATGATGTTCCCGAGTGAAATACCACCTCACGAGTGAGGCATAACTACCATTACTTTCAGCCTTTATAGATGCAACTCCACTTATCTTGGATAAATTTTGTGTCAAACATAAGACTAGAAGTAGTGGTAAGGTGAAGGTGGATAAAATTTCTCTCTCCTCTCATTTTCCCTCACGCCTCTCTCCCTTCACTTTCACCTCACCCCCCCTCACTTTTCACCCCGTATTTGTCACCGTCCCCCTCACCTTTCATACTCTCTTTTTTTATTTAAATGCTTTTATTCATATGCTAAAAATGTAATGTAAACGTAAACGTAAACCAAGAGTTAAAAACATGCATAGATAATAAAAAAACGTAAACTAAAATTAAACATTACGAGACAAGTGAAATAAAAATACAAATTATGATATGGAAATTAAAACACATTAAACGAAAATAAACATGATTCGAGCTTTTATATTGCTATGTAATTTTTTGGGAAAGGGGAAAATATTTCTATGTAATTGTTGATGAATTCTTTCTTCTCAGCAATGTTTCTCAACAATTCCTCTTTAGCTTCCCTCAAGTTGTTTGCGATACGCAAATCTGCTTCAATGGTCATTAGGAAAGTATGCAAACCGTAGTTGTTAAGGGGCTGGTCTAGTGGCAGTAAATGCACCCCTCGTTATTCTATACACGACAATGCATTTGCTCAAGATAGCGAGTCAACTCGGTCAAAATATTATTCAATAGTGTGAATTCAGCTTCAAGGTCTCTTCGTAGTCGCCTATGGATAGTTCGTCTAACTTGATTTGGCATTCGTCATTGTGAGATGATAGCTGGGAGAGTTGAAAAAAGTTGTGTGTGTGAGAGTAGTGCGTTTTGAAAATAAATATGTAGTGTATATATATAGGGTAAAAAAGATGGTCAGTGTAAAATGGTGAACTTGTGTGAGTATGAGAGTATAAAATGATAAAGTTGTGTTAAAAAAATGTTGAAGTAATGGATATTTATAAGCAGTGGCGGACCCAGGATCTTGAAGTAATGGATATTTATAAGTGCTATCGTGGCCACAATTTGAAGGTTCAATTGTTGATATATTGATCTACTATCTTGTACCATGATTCAATCTACACAATACTAAACTACATCAGATGTCTTACATAAATTTCAACATCTGCATGAAAAAAAGAGTAGCGTACAAGAAATACATAGAACTGTTTATAACCGAGAAAACCAATATGCTACTTAGTAACTAGTCTTGAATGGCTTGTAAGTTTTGAGATCAAGAACGACCCCAGCTACTGATCCAACAACCGCAGCTACAGAAACCAAGAGGCATCCAAGACTAAGTATCTGAAACACGATCCATTGGCTGCTCCATCTTTTTATCTTCTTTTGAGACATATACATTTCAATAGGGAAGTATACGGTCAATGGCCAAAACCCTACGGCTCCTAGCAATCCTACCACGTCATTGAAGAAAGGCAAGAGCATGGCTATGACTGTGGTAATCATCACAAAAATAGTCCTCCAAACAAGACGAAAAAAGTTCACTTGATAAACCCCATAAAAGGGTATTGGAAGGTCGTATTCCGCTGTCACAAAATCACTCTTGGACCATCTTTTTGCACACCATTTCTCCACAAATGCAAATAACGGTTGGCAATAAACCTAAATGCATAACTTGTCAGTAATTGGTAACGAGACATGTCTTTGCTAATTTTTTTAAGCATTGCATTTGATTCTTTTATTTTATTAAAAGGCAATCATTTCTTTTGGTACCTGATAAGCACCAACAAGATGCACCACAATGGCGACATTTGCTATGTCAAGTAGCCAATACGGATTATAAAACCCAAAACCAGTTAGAAGGTTCCCCGGGGCCTCATCTCCAAAAGCGGCATAGCCCATACACCCACAGAGCATATAAAATTTGTTGTGGCAAAATGCTCAGACAAGTTGCCTTTTTCATTGTCTTGTATTCAGCTGGAGGTGATTTAATTGTATCCTACAAAATGTCACAAGCATCGCTTACTGTATATCAAGTATCTTGTTACATGTAAATATAATCTTGAATACTCAACAGAATAAACAAAGATAATGATAAATGTGTTTGGTATAAAGTTTTACCTGAATTTCAATAAGGATGATGGAATAGGAATATGAAAAAGCAATAGCTCCTAATGCTTGAAAGCTCCTCCATAATTTTTGGGTGGGAGTAACTGTACCAGCACTAGTTACTGTTCCTATGCTTTATCCAGTCATGCTTCCTTTGATTTCCTTATGCTCTACAAGATCCACATATATTCATGTTGTAAACCTTATGATCCATATATCTTTTATAGATTGATATAAACCATAGTTGTTAAGATCCCGATCTTGATCTTAAGATCTTACGATTGGAAGCTTCTTTTACAACATTTTTAAATACATAACTATCTAAAATCACTCAAAGTCTAATTTCAACTATAACGAATCAATCGCCTAATCAAATATCCTAAGCTAGTGTAGCTTAATCGTCATGAGTACAAACACGCTTTTAACATCTAAATCTACTCAAATCGCCTATACAAACACACTTTTAACATCAATCGCAAAATATCTTTCGTCAAGTAAACATCAATCTCAAAATATCGGTACACATAAACAAAATAAACATCAATCGGTACACATAAACAAAATAAACATCATCAACTTCATAAGCTTAAGAAATATCACAAGCTCAACTTCATAAGCTCATTTGAATCAAAATAACAGATATCAACTTCATAAGCTTAACAAATACGTCATCAACTTCATAAGCTTACCGAGTTAAGTGCGAGGATGAGCTTCGATTAAACCCTAACGGTGAGCTTCCTGTAAATAACGATGATTAAACCCTAACGGTGAGCTTCCTGTAAATAACGATGATTGAGTGAAAGTGATTGTGATTTGAATTGAATGAAATGAGTGAATTGACTTCGTTTTTTTACGTCATGTGATTGGGGAAAGTGAGTGAAAGGGAATTGATGTGATTTGGGGAAAGTGAATAAAATGTCAGATGAAGATATGTTAATAAAGTGTCAATCACGTGTAATTTATCAGGAGTTAATAAAATGTCAAATCAAATAGTTTCTTTTTTTTTTCTTTTCAAAAATGTCAATCAAATAGTTTTGTTTTTTTGTTATTTTTTTTCAAAAATGTTAATCAAATAGTTTTGTTAAATATTAGAAGGTGACCGAGACCGAAGGTCCGACTGGACCGAAGAACCGGCGGTCCGGTCTCGGTCTACTGTTTTGGCAAATTTGGTCTCGGTGTGGTCCGGACCACAAACCGAAAATTTAAGTTTGTTGGACTGGACCGACCGACGGACTGACCGAGACCGGACCAGACCAGACCGGACCGACCACATTCGATCTCGGTCTCGGTCTAGGGTTTTTGCCGGATTCGGTCTCGGTCCGGTCCGGTTTTCACCCGATGAGCAGCCCTAATTAGAAGTAGTAAAGTTTTTATAAAATATTTAGTTAAAAAATTTGAAGAGTAAAAGCCAATGTTTTAGAAACCGGTTTTTAATTGATCTGGCCGAGCCATCGGGTCAGTCACAGTTCAACCGGTTTGTTCGCTCAAAACCCCCTTCTGGTCATTCAACCAGTTCGCGGTTCAACCTGCCGGGTCAACCCGGGTTTTTAAACATGGTAAAAGCAAACTTCACTTTAATACATTTAAAATTTAACGATCTTGTAAAGAAAAACGAGACTTTTCTAACACCTTTTTTTTTCCTTAATAAAAACTACACTTTTGCTCACACTTTTTAAAAAGTGTGGGTAAAAGTAAGACTATTACTTACACTTTTTAAAAATTGTAAGTAAAAAATAAAATTATTACTTATACTTTTAAAAAGTGTGTGTAAAAATAAAACTATTACTTACATTTTTTAAAAAAGCGTGAGTAAAACTACACTTTTTCTCACACTTTATGTAAAGTGTGTGTATAAATTAGAATTTTGCTCGCACTTTTTAAAAAGTGTAGGCATAACTAGACTTTTGCTTACATTTTATGTAAAGTGTGTGTATAAGTTAGACTTTTGCTCACACTTTTTTTAAAGTGTAGGCATAACTAGACTTTTGCTTACATTTTATGTAAAGTGTGGGTAAAACTTAAACTTTTACTTACACTTTTTGAAAAGAGTGGGCGAAACTAAACTTTTGCTTACATTCTTTTTTAAAGTGTAAGTAAACATGTAGTTTCACTTACACTTTTTTTTGTGTGTCATTAAAAATGGTGTCACTAAAAGTCCTTTTTTTTGTAGTGAAGCCGCAGCATCACAGTCGAAGAAATCATCTAAATCCAAAACATGATACAGCCAATTTGTTTTACGTTACAGGCTCGGCGTGTTAATAGCTATTTGATAACATGTCATTGTTTCTGAGATGTAAAAGTTTGATCATGTTTTATCAGTATAATTGTTGTGCTGTGGAGCCTATTTATATCCTATGAAATCTTCCAACTTTTTATTAAAAAGCTAAAAATAACAGAATTAGAAAATGATATTTCTTTTAAAAGCTTCTTAACCATAAATGTGGATCCAGTTGGGTTAGCTGTTAAAACTTGAAGGGATATAGCATTACCTGAATGCATTATTTGTTGTCAACTGCAAGACTCCATTTACATACACAATCATTTCTTGGTGACTACGATTAGCCACTTTGTATGCCACTTGGGATGAGTATTGAAATGGATTATGATTCCATTTATACATGATCATTTGTGCAAGTCAATACTTCATACTATTTCACCCCACATGATACAAGTCATACAACCTCAGTTACTAGGTTTAAACTAATGGCCACATCATGAAATCTAATTGAGTACGAAATTTCAACATACTAACTAGATTTAAAGCTGACTTTACATATCAACGTCACATCGGCTTTCTATCTCCCCTCACTCGCTCTCACTTTTCACTCGTAATGGTCACCTTCCCCTCATCTTTTATACCCATTATTTTTATTTATTTAAGTACTTTTATTCATAAACTAAAAATCTTGTTTTCTGTGTTGAGAATAGTACTATGTCTTAACCACTTAAGGGCAAAAAGGCTTGTGACTATCACTTTAAAATGTGTGAGGTCTCAAGTTCAATTTCTGCTAGGTGCTAAACAACCCTAAGTGGCCAAGCCAACCTCCTGAAAATGGAGAACTTTACCTGGTTTGATCCTGTGTGGCGGTGGGTTCAAACCCCGTGGATTAGTCGGCCAAAAGGTTGGAAATCATGGTTACAAAAAAAATGTAAATGTAAACGTAAACGTACGGAAGTTAAAAATAATACAAAGATTAAAAAAAAAAAAAAAAAAAAAAAAAAAAAGCGTAAACTAAAATTAACATTACGAAACAAGTGAAATAATAATACAAATTACGATACGGAAATTAAAACACATTAAACAGAAATTAACATGATTCGAACTTTTATATTGCTCTGTAATTGTTGATTAATTCTTCCTTTTCAGCAATGCTTCTCAACAATTCCTCTCTAGCTGCCCTCAGGTTGTTTGCAATACGCATATCTACTGTAGTCGTCATTAGGAGAGTATGCAAATCGTAGCTGTTAAGGGGCTGGTCTAGTGGCAGCGAATGCACCCTCGTCATTTCCGTACCATGGCTACGCATTTGCTCAGGATAACGAGTCAACTCGGTCAACAAATTATTCGCCAGTGTGACCTCAGCTTCAAGTTCTATTCGTAGTCGTTTAAGGATAGTTCGTCTAACTTCATTTGGTTCATTCACCATTGGGAGATGATAGGTGGGAGAGTTGAAAGAAGTTGTGTATGTCAGAGTAGTGTGTTTTGAAAACGAATATGTAGTGTGTGTGTTTATATATATATATATAGGTTAAAAAATATGGTCAGTGTAAAATGGTGATGTTGTGGGAGTATGAGAGTATAAAATGGTGAAGTAATGAGTATTTATAAGTAAAAATGGGGTAGGGGGAGTTTTTTATTTTTATTTTTCTATATTTTTTTTATCAATGGTTATATGATAAAAGAGCGGCCACAATTATTCGAATTGCCAAAGGTGAACTCCTCACCTTTCGCTGGCTTTTTTGCTTCCGCTCACGCGTGACCTGTGGGTTGTGTAGTGATGTTCACGAGTGAAATACCACCTCACGAGTGAGGCATAACTACCATTACTTTCAGCCTTTATAGATGCAACTCCACTTATCTTGGATAAATTTTGTGTCAAACATAAGACTAGAAGTAGTGGTAAGGTGAAGGTGGATAAAATTTCTCTCTCCTCTCATTTTCCCTCACTCCCTCTCACTTTCACCTCACCCCCTCTCACTTTTCACCCGTAGTGGTCACCGTCCCCTCACCTTTCATACTCTTTTTTTTTATTTAAATGCTTTTATTCATATGCTAAAAATGTAATGTAAACGTAAACGTAAACGCAAGGAAGTTAAAAACAATGCATAGATAAATAAAAAAACGTAAAGTAAAATTAAACATTACGAGACAAGTGAAATAAAAATACAAATTATGATATGGAAATTAAAACACATTAAACGAAAATAAACATGATTCGAGCTTTTATATTGCTATGTAATTTTTTGGGAAAGGGGAAAATATTTCTATGTAATTGTTGATGAATTCTTTCTTCTCAGCAATGTTTCTCAACAATTCCTCTTTAGCTTCCCTCAAGTTGTTTGCGATACGCAAATCTGCTTCAATGGTCATCAGGAAAGTATGCAAACCGTAGTTGTTAAGGGGCTGGTCTAGTGGCAGTAAATGCACCCTCGTTATTTCTATACAACGACAATGCATTTGCTCAAGATAGCGAGTCAACTCGGTCAAAATATTATTCAATAGTGTGAATTCAGCTTCAAGGTCTCTTCGTAGTCGCCTATGGATAGTTCGTCTAACTTGATTTGGCATTCGTCATTGTGAGATGATAGCTGGGAGAGTTGAAAAAAGTTGTGTGTGTGAGAGTAGTGCGTTTTGAAAATAAATATGTAGTGTATATATATAGGGTAAAAAAGATGGTCAGTGTAAAATGGTGAACTTGTGTGAGTATGAGAGTATAAAATGATAAAGTTGTGTTAAAAAAATGTTGAAGTAATGGATATTTATAAGCAGTGGCGGACCCAGGATCTTGAAGTAATGGATATTTATAAGTGCTATCGTGGCCACAATTTGAAGGTTCAATTGTTGATATATTGATCTACTATCGTGTACCATGATTCAATCTACACAATACTAAACTACATCAGATGTCTTACATAAATTTCAACATCTGCATGAAAAAAAGAGTAGCGTACAAGAAATACATAGAACTGTTTATAACCGAGAAAACCAATATGCTACTTAGTAACTAGTCTTGAATGGCTTGTAAGTTTTGAGATCAAGAACGACCCCAGCTACTGATCCAACAACCGCAGCTACAGAAACCAAGAGGCATCCAAGACTAAGTATCTGAAACACGATCCATTGGCTGCTCCATCTTTTTATCTTCTTTTGAGACATATACATTTCAATAGGGAAGTATACGGTCAATGGCCAAAACCCTACGGCTCCTAGCAATCCTACCACGTCATTGAAGAAAGGCAAGAGCATGGCTATGACTGTGGTAATCATCACAAAAATAGTCCTCCAAACAAGACGAAAAAAGTTCACTTGATAAACCCCATAAAAGGGTATTGGAAGGTCGTATTCCGCTGTCACAAAATCACTCTTGGACCATCTTTTTGCACACCATTTCTCCACAAATGCAAATAACGGTTGGCAATAAACCTAAATGCATAACTTGTCAGTAATTGGTAACGAGACATGTCTTTGCTAATTTTTTTAAGCATTGCATTTGATTCTTTTATTTTATTAAAAGGCAATCATTTCTTTTGGTACCTGATAAGCACCAACAAGATGCACCACAATGGCGACATTTGCTATGTCAAGTAGCCAATACGGATTATAAAACCCAAAACCAGTTAGAAGGTTCCCCGGGGCCTCATCTCCAAAAGCGGCATAGCCCATACACCCACAGAGCATATAAAATGTTGTTGTGGCAAAAATGCTCAGACAAGTTGCCTTTTTCATTGTCTTGTATTCAGCTGGAGGTGATTTAATTGTATCCTACAAAATGTCACAAGCATCGCTTACTGTATATCAAGTGTCTTGTTACATGTAAATATAATCTTGAATTCTCAACAGAATAAACAAAGATAATGATAAATGTGTTTGGTATAAAGTTTTACCTGAATTTCAATAAGGATGATGGAATAGGAATATGAAAAAGCAATAGCTCCTAATGCTTGAAAGCTCCTCCATAATTTTTGGGTGGGAGTAACTGTACCAGCACTAGTTACTGTTCCTATGCTTATCCCAGTCATGCTTCCTTTGATTTCTTTATGCTCTACAAGATCCACATATATTCATGTCGTAAACCTTATGATCCATATATCTTTTATAGATTGATATAAACCATAGTTGTTAAGATCCCGATCTTGATCTTAAGATCTTACGATTGGAAGCTTCTTTTACAACATTTTTAAATACATAACTATCTAAAATCACTCAAAGTCTAATTTCAACTATAACGCATCAATCGCCTAATCAAATATCCTAAGCTAGTGTAGCTTAATCATCATGAGTACAAACACACTTTTAACATCTAAATCTACTCAAATCGCCTATACAAACACACTTTTAACATCAATCGCAAAATATCTTTCGTCAAGTAAACATCAATCGCAAAATATCGGTACACATAAACAAAATAAACATCAATCGGTACACATAAACAAAATAAACATCATCAACTTCATAAGCTTAAGAAATATCACAAGCTCAACTTCATAAGCTCATTTGAATCAAAATAACAGATATCAACTTCATAAGCTTAACAAATACGTCATCAACTTCATAAGCTTACCGAGTTAAGTGCGAGGATGAGCTTCGATTAAACCCTAACGGTGAGCTTCCTGTAAATAACGATGATTAAACCCTAACGGTGAGCTTCCTGTAAATAACGATGATTGAGTGAAAGTGATTGTGATTTGAATTGAATGAAATGAGTGAATTGACGATTCGTTTACGTCATTGTGATTTGGGGAAAGTGAGTGAAAGGGAATTGATGTGATTTGGGGAAAGTGAATAAAATGTCAGATGAAGATATGTTAATAAAGTGTCAATCACGTGTAATTTATCAGGAGTTAATAAAATGTCAAATCAAATAGTTTCTTTTTTTTTTTCTTTTCAAAAATGTCAATCAAATAGTTTTGTTTTTTTGTTTTTTTTTTCAAAAATGTTAATCAAATAGTTTTGTTAAATATTAGAAGGTGACCGAGACCGAAGGTCCGACTGGACCGAAGAACCGGCGGTCCGGTCTCGGTCTACTGTTTTGGCAAATTTGGTCTCGGTGTGGTCCGGACCACAAACCGAAAATTTAGCTTTGTTGGACTGGACCGACCGACGGACTGACCGAGACCGGACCAGACCAGACCGGACCGACCACATTCGATCTCGGTCTCGGTCTAGGGTTTTTGCCGGATTCGGTCTCGGTCCGGTCCGGTTTTCACCCGATGAGCAGCCCTAATTAGAAGTAGTAAAGTTTTTATAAAATATTTAGTTAAAAAATTTGAAGAGTAAAAGCCAATGTTTTAGAAACCGGTTTTTAATTGATCTGGCCGAGCCATCGGGTCAGTCACAGTTCAACCGGTTTGTTCGCTCAAAACCCCCTTCTGGTCATTCAACCAGTTCGCGGTCAACCTGCCGGGTCAACCCGGGTTTTTAAACATGGTAAAAGGAAACTTCACTTTAATACATTTAAAATTTAACGATCTTGTAAAGAAAAACGAGACTTTTCTAACACCTTTTTTTTTCTTTAATAAAAACTACACTTTTGCTCACACTTTTTAAAAAGTGTGGGTAAAAGTAAGACTATTACTTACACTTTTTAAAAATTGTAAGTAAAAAATAAAATTATTACTTATACTTTTAAAAAGTGTGGGTAAAAATAAAACTATTACTTACACTTTTTAAAAAAGCGTGAGTAAAACTACACTTTTTCTCACACTTTATGTAAAGTGTGTGTATAAATTAGAATTTTGCTCGCACTTTTTAAAAAGTGTAGGCATAACTAGACTTTTGCTTACATTTTATGTAAAGTGTGTGTATAAGTTAGACTTTTGCTCACACTTTTTTTAAAGTGTAGGCATAACTAGACTTTTGCTTACATTTTATGTAAAGTGTGGGTAAAACTTAAACTTTTGCTTACACTTTTTGAAAAGAGTGGGCGAAACTAAACTTTTGCTTACATTCTTTTTTAAAGTGTAAGTAAACATGTACTTTCACTTACACTTTTTTTGTGTGTCATTAAAAATGGTGTCACTAAAAGTCCTTTTTTTTGTAGTGAAGCCGCAGCATCACAGTCGAAGAAATCATCTAAATCCAAAACATGATACAGCCAATTTGTTTTACGTAACAGGCTCGGCGTGTTAATAGCTATTTGATAACATGTCATTGTTTCTGAGATGTAAAAGTTTGATCATGTTTTATCAGTATAATTGTTGTGCTGTGGAGCCTATTTATATCCTATGAAATCTTCCAACTTTTTATTAAAAAGCTAAAAATAACAGAATTAGAAAATGATATTTCTTTTAAAAGCTTCTTAACCATAAATGTGGATCCAGTTGGGTTAGCTGTTAAAACTTGAAGGGATATAGCATTACCTGAATGCATTATTTGTTGTCAACTGCAAGACTCCATTTACATACACAATCATTTCTTGGTGACTACGATTAGCCACTTTGTATGCCACTTGGGATGAGTATTGAAATGGATTATGATTCCATTTATACATGATCATTTGTGCAAGTCAATACTTCATACTATTTCACCCCACATGATACAAGTCATACAACCTCAGTTACTAGGTTTAAACTAATGGCCACATCATGAAATCTAATTGAGTACGACATTTCAACATACTAACTAGATTTAAAGCTGACTTTACATATCAACGTCACATCGGCTTTCTATCTCCCCTCACTTCCCCTCACTCGCTCTCACTTTTCACTCGTAATGGTCACCTTCCCCTCATCTTTTATACCCATTATTTTTATTTATTTAAGTACTTTTATTCATAAACTAAAAATCTTGTTTTCTGTGTTGAGAATAGTACTATGTCTTAACCACTTAAGGGCAAAAATGCTTGTGACTATCACTTTAAAATGTGTGAGGTCTCAAGTTCAATTTCTGCTAGGTGCTAAACAACCCTAAGTGGCCAAGCCAACCTCCTGAAAAGGGAGAACTTTACCTGGTTTGATCCTGTGTGGCGGTGGGTTCAAACCCCGTGGATTAGTCGGCCAAAAGGTTGGAAATCATGGTTACAAAAAAAATGTAAATGTAAACGTAAACGTACGGAAGTTAAAAATAATACAAAAAAAAAAAAAAAAAAAAAAAAAGCGTAAACTAAAATTAACATTACGAGACAAGTGAAATAATAATACAAATTACGATACGGAAATTAAAACACATTAAACAGAAATTAACATGATTCGAGCTTTTATATTGCTCTGTAATTGTTGATTAATTCTTCCTTTTCAGCAATGCTTCTCAACAATTCCTCTCTAGCTGCCCTCAGGTTGTTTGCAATACGCATATCTGCTGTAGTCGTCATTAGGAGAGTATGCAAATCGTAGCTGTTAAGGGGCTGGTCTAGTGGCAGCGAATGCACCCTCGTCATTTCCGTACCATGGCTACGCATTTGCTCAGGATAACGAGTCAACTCGGTCAACAAATTATTCGCCAGTGTGACCTCAGCTTCAAGTTCTATTCGTAGTCGTTTAAGGATAGTTCGTCTAACTTCATTTGGTTCATTCACCATTGGGAGATGATAGGTGGGAGAGTTGAAAGAAGTTGTGTATGTCAGAGTAGTGTGTTTTGAAAACGAATATGTAGTGTGTGTGTTTATATATATATATATATAGGTTAAAAAATATGGTCAGTGTAAAATGGTGATGTTGTGGGAGTATGAGAGTATAAAATGGTGAAGTAATGAGTATTTATAAGTAAAAATGGGGTAGGGGGAGTTTTTTATTTTTATTTTTCTATATTTTTTTATCAATGGTTATATGATAAAAGAGCGGCCACAATTATTCGAATTGCCAAAGGTGAACTCCTCACCTTTCGCTGGCTTTTTTGCTTCCGCTCACGCGTGACCTGTGGGTTGTGTAGTGATGTTCACGAGTGAAATACCACCTCACGAGTGAGGCATAACTACCATTACTTTCAGCCTTTATAGATGCAACTCCACTTATCTTGGATAAATTTTGTGTCAAACATAAGACTAGAAGTAGTGGTAAGGTGAAGGTGGATAAATTTTCTCTCTCCTCTCATTTTCCCTCACTCCCTCTCACTTTCACCTCACCCCCTCTCACTTTTCACCCGTAGTGGTCACCGTCCCCTCACCTTTCATACTCTCTTTTTTTATTTAAATACTTTTATTCATATGCTAAAAATGTAATGTAAACGTAAACGTAAACGCAAGGAAGTTAAAAACAATGCATAGATAAATAAAAAAACGTAAACTAAAATTAAACATTACGAGACAAGTGAAATAAAAATACAAATTATGATATGGAAATTAAAACACATTAAACGAAAATAAACATGATTCGAGCTTTTATATTGCTATGTAATTTTTTGGGAAAGGGGAAAATATTTCTATGTAATTGTTGATGAATTCTTTCTTCTCAGCAATGTTTCTCAACAATTCCTCTTTAGCTTCCCTCAAGTTCTTTGCGATACGCAAATCTGCTTCAATGGTCATTAGGAAAGTATGCAAACCGTAGTTGTTAAGGGGCTGGTCTAGTGGCAGTGAATGCACCCTCGTTATTTCTATACAACGACAATGCATTTGCTCAAGATAGCGAGTCAACTCGGTCAAAATATTATTCAATAGTGTGAATTCAGCTTCAAGGTCTCTTCGTAGTCGCCTATGGATAGTTCGTCTAACTTGATTTGGCATTCGTCATTGTGAGATGATAGCTGGGAGAGTTGAAAAAAGTTGTGTGTGTGAGAGTAGTGCGTTTTGAAAATAAATATGCAGTGTATATATATAGGGTAAAAAAGATGGTCAGTGTAAAATGGTGAACTTGTGTGAGTATGAGAGTATAAAATGATAAAGTTGTGTTAAAAAAATGTTGAAGTAATGGATATTTATAAGCAGTGGCGGACCCAGGATCTTGAAGTAATGGATATTTATAAGTGCTATCGTGGCCACAATTTGAAGGTTCAATTGTTGATATATTGATCTACTATCTTGTACCATGATTCAATCTACACAATACTAAACTACATCAGATGTCTTACATAAATTTCAACATCTGCATGAAAAAAAGAGTAGCGTACAAGAAATACATAGAACTGTTTATAACCGAGAAAACCAATATGCTACTTAGTAACTAGTCTTGAATGGCTTGTAAGTTTTGAGATCAAGAACGACCCCAGCTACTGATCCAACAACCGCAGCTACAGAAACCAAGAGGCATCCAAGACTAAGTATCTGAAACACGATCCATTGGCTGCTCCATCTTTTTATCTTCTTTTGAGACATATACATTTCAATAGGGAAGTATACGGTCAATGGCCAAAACCCTACGGCTCCTAGCAATCCTACCACGTCATTGAAGAAAGGCAAGAGCATGGCTATGACTGTGGTAATCATCACAAAAATAGTCCTCCAAACAAGACGAAAAAAGTTCACTTGATAAACCCCATAAAAGGGTATTGGAAGGTCGTATTCCGCTGTCACAAAATCACTCTTGGACCATCTTTTTGCACACCATTTCTCCACAAATGCAAATAACGGTTGGCAATAAACCTAAATGCATAACTTGTCAGTAATTGGTAACGAGACATGTCTTTGCTAATTTTTTTAAGCATTGCATTTGATTCTTTTATTTTATTAAAAGGCAATCATTTCTTTTGGTACCTGATAAGCACCAACAAGATGCACCACAATGGCGACATTTGCTATGTCAAGTAGCCAATACGGATTATAAAACCCAAAACCAGTTAGAAGGTTCCCCGGGGCCTCATCTCCAAAAGCGGCATAGCCCATACACCCACAGAGCATATAAAATGTTGTTGTGGCAAAAATGCTCAGACAAGTTGCCTTTTTCATTGTCTTGTATTCAGCTGGAGGTGATTTAATTGTATCCTACAAAATGTCACAAGCATCGCTTACTGTATATCAAGTATCTTGTTACATGTAAATATAATCTTGAATACTCAACAGAATAAACAAAGATAATGATAAATGTGTTTGGTATAAAGTTTTACCTGAATTTCAATAAGGATGATGGAATAGGAATATGAAAAAGCAATAGCTCCTAATGCTTGAAAGCTCCTCCATAATTTTTGGGTGGGAGTAACTGTACCAGCACTAGTTACTGTTCCTATGCTTATCCCAGTCATGCTTCCTTTGATTTCCTTATGCTCTACAAGATCCACATATATTCATGTCGTAAACCTTATGATCCATATATCTTTTATAGATTGATATAAACCATAGTTGTTAAGATCCCGATCTTGATCTTAAGATCTTACGATTTTACGATTATTTGTTTGTGACGAACAATTTAAGAGAAGTGATAAGGATGCCTAAAAACATGCCTAAAAGTATGTGACGAACAATTTATTTGTTTGTGAAAGAGTGGGTCCGGCTACTACAAACAATAAACTGTTGCCAATATTGTTGACACAGAGTTTTAGGCATATCATTAAGCATGTTTTTACGCGTCCCTATTACTTCTCATAATGATCATAAGTTCTTTATCTGGTTGGTTACCGTTTCGATACTACAACGCCCCCCTCCTCTTTTATAGATAGATATAAAGATATACCTAAGAGTTCTAGTATCTTAAAAATAGTTCATTCTGAATTACTATTTCGTAAATGATCTTAAGTTCTTTACGTGGTTGGTTACAGTTTCGCTACTACAAAATAAATACGGAGTATTAGCTTTGCATTACTTTTAGGACATCAATGATTGATATTCTGATAGTTACAATGTAACCAAAATGTCCACCTCCCTTCTTTACCAAACTTTTTATCAACTTAAAAAGTTATTTTATATGGCTTGTGTATATTTGAGGGGACATGATAAAGTATAGAGAAAACTAGCGGGTTAACCCGCGCGTTGCGGCGGGAGTGCGTTGCCCTCGATTATTTTATTTACGGGAATGAATTTGCTAAAGTTTTGTTTTTTTTTTTTTTTTCAGGACTGTATATATATATTTTTTTGTTATTAAGGACGAAATTTGTAAAAGGTCGATAACGGGGGACTAACAGTACGATTTGAAGCTAATTTGAGGGACTAAAAATGTAAATTGCGAATGAACAGTGCACGCACTATTCAAAACTGTATATGTACTGTAGCAGGTACTGTGTTGCACTGTTACGCTGTAGCAGTAATATTTTCGTTTTCAGTCCCTGAATTTGGCGGGCTGTTGCAACGTTAGTCCTTAGGGACTAACGGTGAAAAAAAAGGTTAACCTCAGGGGTTGTTTTTGCTTAATATTTGCACAGAAATAGCCCCTCAAGTTATTGTTCCGTTTCAAATTTAATCCTCGACTGTTAGTTAACGGACGTTAAGGACTAACTTTGCAATTGAGCAGTAACCTCAGGGGCTAAAAGTGGCAAAACTGAAAAGTGCGCGTACACTGTAGCTACAGTGCACCGGAATGTGTTTTAGTATATATATATATAATTCTTATCTTTTAGTAATAACGAGTGTGAGAACCCGCGCGATGCAGCGGGATTGCTTTTGTAGCCGTGAATTTGGATAGGGACTATTTTTGCCAAATTGCTATAAAGGACTTACTTTGCAGCGACACTTAAACCTTAGGGACTATTTTTGCCAACTTGGACTTACTTTGCAACGACACTTAAACCTCAGGGACTATTTTTGCCAACTTTTGAAAGTTGACAATTAATGTGTGCATTTGCAAACACTGTTGCTCGATTTATAGTATATATAGTAATAATTTAAAGTTGTGTTTGATTTGAATGCTTATGCCAAAGAGCTATAAGCCACGTACATACTAGACAAATGTACCATATCGCGATCAGAAGAAAATAATTAAAGGTTTTTTTTTTTGGTTCCACGTGTACACAAACCTGCTGTTTCCGCAATCCCAAGTGCAAGACCGATAAAAGAGTAAGTGAACGACATAATAGCAGCAACGATAGACAGCCACCACACTTGGTCGAAATCTGGGATTTGAGAAAAAAGTATTTCAACGACACCAAACGTAATCATGTATCCATTGCTTCACATGTGACATGGGTCCTTTCCATGACTTTTGTGAAAGCAATTTGATCTTTTAATCGCCCTGCATAAGTGTTTTTTACTCAAGACAGTTAGAGCACTGGGTACAGTGGTGCCAAACTCTCGTGCCGTTCTCGTGCCAAACTGCCACGTCAGCAGTTTTTGAGTTTGGCACCAGAAAATGTTTGGCACCACATTTCTGGGGTATCCGTTGGCACCAGAATTTCTGGTGCCAAACTCTTTTTTTTTTTTTTTTTTTTTTTTTTTTATAAAATGTAAAAAGAATATATTCTAAAATTACTTTATTCATTAAAAAAAACATTACAATAAAAAAAAACATAAAAACTTAAAAAGATAAAAATTACAAACTAGTTATAATTTCTCCAAACATGTTCCACAAGGTTATCTCGAAGATCGTTTGTGTATTTTCTATCTCTGAGTTCTTGTGTTTTCGAACATGTAAATCACATCTTTCGGTCCATTCCCGTGCAATGTCTGGCGTTGGATCAACGAACACATCTCTTAAATTCACTACGTAATTTTCGTCTTCCAATATCATGTTATGCAACATTACACAGCAATTCATGATCCTTGTCAAAGCGTTGATTTCGAAAGCACGTGCGGGTTGTCGTATAATTCCCCAACGACCTTGTAGGACTCCGAAAGCTCTTTCGATATCCTTTCTAGAACTTTCCTAAATTATTTTAAACCTCAACGTTTTTTCAGACCTTGCAACAGAAAACGTTTTCACAAACACGGACCATGTTGGATAAATGTCATCGGCTAGATAGTAACCTTTGTTGTACACATGCCCATTTACTTCAAACGGGCATTCCGGAGCTGTACCGGCAAGTTCATCATCAAATAACGGAGAACCATATAAAACATTTAGATCATTATTTGCACCAGGAACCCCAAAATAAGCATGCCATATCCATAACCGTTGATCCGCAACCGCTTCTAACATAATAGTTGGGTATTTATGGCCACGCCTTTTGAATTGAGGGGCTAAGGCTTTTGGGCAATTTTTCCAATCCCAATGCATACAATTAATACTCCCGAGCATTCCCCGGAGTCCATGTTTTGTTTATGCAATTCATATAACATTTCAATATCAGCTAAAGTGGGCTTCCTTAAATACTTCTCAACGTATAAAACATGTATGCATTTTGTAAAGTCGATTAAACATTATCGTTGAGTTCGTTCGGCAATTTGCAAGTACTCATCAAAGCATCAGGTATTTGCCCGTACGCTAATTGCCGTATAGCAGATGTGATCTTCAAAATAGGATCAATACTTTTACGACCGGTAGCATCATAACCATCTCTAAAAAATTGAAAGTATTTGGGAAGGGGCTGGGCATCATAACTTAGAATAGCATTAACTATTTTTTTAAAAAGTGTAGAGCTCATACGATACCTTCGTCGAAAATTCTCTTCTGGATATTTAGGACCAATCTCTGCGTCGCCGAAATAGTCGTCGATTAGACGTTCCGCCGCCGTTTCTCGTTGACGTGGTATATATGCCCTCCTCGATCTTGATCCACCGGCTTCTTGATTACACAAGTTCATATATTGTTCATACTCTTGATACGAACGAATATATCTCTCTCGGTCGTCTTTAAAAAATCTTCATAATTGTCTAAATGCTTCCGCCGAGGATGGTTTGGATCCATAATGAAAGAAAAATGAGTGTTTTTGAGGTGTGAATTAGGTTTGAAGAGTGTGTGAAAATATGGAAGAATAAGGAGGTTTTTATAAAAAAATTTGGGTACAAATTCAAAAAAAACGGCTATATTTGCCACCACCAACGGCTACTTTTTCAAAAAAAAAAAAAAAAAAAATCTGGCTGTTAAGTTTGGCGCGAGGGAGTTTGGCGCGACAGGGGTAACGGTGCGCCAAGCTTGGCGTCGCGCCAAAGGGTTTGGCACGAGCCAACAGCTCACCGTACCCCCTGCTCTTATACTATATATACTTCAAGTTATACTAGTAAGGATACTCTTTTGGAAGATGTTAAGGGCATGTTTGGTTAAGAGAAATACAGGTAGAGAAATGGAAATGGCATCATATCTCTTGTTTGGTAAGATGGAGAAATAAAAAAGCGGAGAAATCGAAATTCTCGTAGAGTTGGATGCCTTTGTATTTTGGTTTCTTTGATTTCCTTTGTGATTGGTATGGAAATGGTGGGGTACAAGAGAGAATTGGTTGGTTTACACAAAAATATTTTTAAGGATACTTTTTTTTTTTTTTAATACATTTTAAAAAAAAAATATTTTTTTAAAAAAATAAGTTTTTTTTAAATAAATACATTTTAAAAAATATTTTAAAAAAAAACACGTTTTTTTTTTTTTTTTTTTTTTTTAAATACATTTTTAAAAAATAATTTAAAAAAAAAATTAACATTTTTTTTAAAAAAATATTTTTTTTTTCAAAAATAAGTTTTTTTTAAATAAATACATTTTAAAAAATATTTAAAAAAAAACAAGTTTTTTTTAAATAAAATACATTTTTAAAAAATAATTTTTTTTTAAGAAAGTACATAAATTTTTAAAAAATAAATTTAAAATAAAAGATAAAATTTTTAAAATAATTTAAATAATTTTTTTTTTCATTACTCGGGTCAAGTCTCTGTTGTTACCAAACATTATAATTGAAAAAAATTCTCTACTGATTTCTATTATCTGAGATTTTATTCTCTGCTTCATTTCATTTCTTTGAAATTCTTTCTACCAAACGTGCCCTAAAAGTCTTTCACATACTTGGTATTCTTAGACCAAATTGTCATAAAGATTTGTAATCTGATTTCTTCATGTACTCAACTTTGGTAACCATATTTCTCTACTACCAAAACTAGAAGATTTTAATGAAATTTGTCGTTAAAAAAAAATAGACATATAATTTTCAATGTCACAAATGTGTTGTTTCATCTGACATTTGTGTCATCATATGACCATGTAGGCTCATCTTGAATACCATTTCAGGGGTTTAAGAAGTTGACATAACCAATGTTTTAAAACCCGGGTCGACCCGGCCGGTTCAACCGGTCGGACCGGTACCCAGCCATAAAAACGGGTTAAAAAAAACCCGGGTTTCTAAAACCGGGTTAACCGGTTAGACCCGCTGGGTTTTGAGTGACCCGGGTCATCAGTGACGGAGCCAAGATTTTTTACTCGGGTGGGCCGAATCAAATAAAATAAATAAATGCATAAATTTTAGAAGTCTTCCTAAAACCATCCAAACGTTAATCTAAACTAAAAATATTGCAATATCTTTCTCAACATCACTATATTATTGGATTGAAGATCATCAGTTCGTCACCCATTCTAAAGTTCAATACTCAAAAACAAGTAATAATAATGAAAAGAATCAAATGGTCTGGTAATTTTGTTTAGTCATCGACCATAAACATCTGTAATTTACTGCCTACACTTCTAAGTGTTTATTTGGATGGGTCAAATCTTTTGTATTTAGGTGGGCCAAAAACTATTCTATGAGATTAATAAAGTATATCAATAGATAATATGTTTTGGGTGGGCCATGGCATACCCAATGTCACACTTGGCTCCGTCCCTGCGGGTCATGAAACTCAGCCGGGTTTGGTTTTTTTCAATTTTTTTTTATAAAAACCGGGTTGACCCGGGTAGACCCGGCGGTCGAACCGGTTGACCCGGTGATCAAACCGGTTGACCCGGTTGGAAAAAATAAAATAATAATAAATGCAAAACCGGGTTGACCCGGCGGTCGAACCGGTGCCCGGTGACTCGACCGGGTCGATTAAAAACCCGGTTTTTAAAACATTGTACATAACTAACGATTTTAGTATCACTAGTTAGTACTTTTGAGAAATGCAAATGAAGGTCATTAAACTAAATAAATACGGATTAATGGCTTACATCATGCTCACTGATGCTGCAATAGTGTAGCCAATGGCAACTCCAAATAAATTGATGTATTGTATCATGCCACATATTTTCACTTTTTTCCCTCCTGCAAGTAAAACACAGCAATAAGATACACGATTATATATATTTCAATACTTGGTGTCATATATATTGTTATAGTGGTGGATTTGTACCTAGATGAGCCTTGACAGCGTCCATGTAGGTATAGCTTCTTGGCCCGGTGACAGGGTCACCGGACCTATAACATTGTGCTAGCAAATTAGAGGTATAGAAAATGACCAAAGCAAAGAGGATCATAATAGTTGGTCCAGCCACTACAAGAAAAAAGTATTTTAATGACACACAAAAAGTGTCATTAAATGTCCAAAAAAGTGTCACTAAATATATTTTTTTTTCACCTTCACTTATAAAAAGTGTCATTGAAAGTCCAGGCGGTAAAAGTATATAGTGACACAGTTTGCTGACACTTAATAGTGACAGGATAGGCTGAGTCTATTTTTGACACACACTTGTGTCACTATAGGCTACTAGTAAAGGAACTCACATATAAGCTGCTATATTCATTCTGCAGAACTACTATTACCAAGCTGCTATATTCATTGCAGTTTAAGAGAACTAAATCCAGTTCTGTTTAACATGTACTAATATTACCAAGAATCTGCTGCTATATTCATTGCAGTTTAACATGTACATGTTAAACATAATTCAACAACAAATTTGCAATTATGTCAAGGTTTCTGAATTGATTGACTAAAGACTTTTAACATCATGATGCCTAAATCCAATATGTTGCTATAGAGATAACGTTGTAGCCTTCATGTCGCTTAATTCCTTATGTTTGTTAATTGTTTCCTGTAAATATTGAACGTGGGTAAGATTTTCATCATCATGGGTAGAGAACAATAGCTGGGTCAAAAACAATACAATAACTGGTCATTTGGGTAAAAACAATAATTGGTCAGTGGGTCTTTATATTTTGCATTCAAACCGACCCAACCCGCGACTCGTAGTTTAAGGCTTATTAAAGCACACGTAAAAATGTTAAACTAAAGAATTACCTGCTGTAAGAAGACAACTTGCGTCTGATCGGTTAAAAGGCTTCCAAGCATTTTAGGATAGCTGTTTTTTTTCCTATAGAAACTGTAAATACAAAAACAGTTAAAAGCTCAATAACAGTTCAAACTTATATGGAGGCATAATCGCTTAGCAGAACTCTACATTCGGTGTGAAAACAAAAGTACTAAACAATAAATAACATCCAACACATTTCCTATGTAAAATATCAATTTATAACCCGTGATATGGTCATTCTTCAAAGACGGAAGTTAATAACATTGCTCATGCTCAGCGTGCTTAACCCATACATACCCATTTGACCCAAATTATATATAACTCGAGTCAATGTAATTAAACGGTACCTATTTGAATGAACCTGACCAGCACAATCACCAAATATTTTATAGACAATCTCTGTTGACTAGATCAGCACTTGCAAGTATTATTTGATATCCACAAAATATCCAGAATCGTATAATAGCTTTGCACCCACCCAAAACCAATATCTTTTTACTAAAATGAAGAGCATAGAAACGGCAATTGTGCATATCAAAACTGATAAACTAAAAAATACCTGAAGTATTAAAACGACTTGTGCCTGATTTGTTGAGAGTGTCACGGACACCTGATTTTTTTGCTGTAAACGTTGCACACACAAAACATTTAAAAGGACTGCATGTATTAAAATTGTTACAGACTACAATTACTTGAAGTATGATGATGAATTTCACCTGATCTTTTGAGAGCGCTTTTTTGAAGAGCTGATTCTTTAACTGGAAGAACTACAAACACAAGAACTTTTGAGAGCACATATAAAAACTGTATAAATAGAGTTTAAGGCTTGCAAGTCTAATTAGAAACTACCTGAAGTATGATGATGACTTGCATTTGATTTGTTGAGATGATTATCATGAACACTGCATACATAAATAATACATCAAGGCGGTTTAAATGAGGGCACATTGATCTAGAACTTAGTATTTCGTTACTTTGCAACTCCAATGAACTATAGATGTAATTGTATCAATCCTATCCTAATAAACTGAATCCAGATAGAATGCAACTCCCAACGTGCACTAGAATTTTTTCAAAACTTGCAAGCTTTAACTAACAAGGCTGGCAGTCACGTCTCCAAAATATTTATGCACATTTAACACTTCTATGTAGCAATGTGCCTCAATAAATAAAAAAAGCCTGTCATTCTATAAACTTGAAGATATACGTTACCAACCATTAACAAAGGACAAGCTATCAATACCTGAATTGTGCCCATTACCCAAACCCACCTAATTTTCTATAAGTATGAATTAAACAGACCTTGCCACCTTCACCCGAAACAAGCCCAACCCTATTTGAATATGTATAATTCTTTAACATACACAAATACCTGAATTGTGAGTTCTGATGGTGAGTCGTAATAGAAGCCGCACCAGAAGCCGTACCAGAAGTTGTACCAGAAGCTGAACTTGGGTTTTTGCCAATCGTACCAGAAGTCGTACCAGAAGCCGTACCAGAAGCTGAACTTGGGTTTTTGCCAATCGCACCAGAAGTCGTACCAGAAGTTGTACCAAAAGCCGTACCAGAAGCTGAACTTGGGTTTTTGCCAATCGTATTATCATGAATACTAGATAAATCGTCAACCTGAAGCAACGTAAAAAAAGTATAACATGTAATAAAATGTTCATACACATAAAGTAGTCAAGAAACTAAAATCAAATGTGAAATTACCTCCATATTCATAAAATTCATGACAGGTGACAAATTTAAATTGGGTACTTGTTCTTGAACAGCAGCAGCTAACATCATAAATCCTTGTCGAAGAAATTTCACTTGAGCCTTCAGTAAAGGAACTTGAGGATCGTGCAATATTTTGCCCTTTCTAACTAAAAATTTTCCTGTGCAACGAACTGATCCTCTCCTTTCTGGTCCTTTTACTTTTGACAAATCATCATTTTCCCAATCAGAGGAGTTTGTTGTCTCTTGATCCGTTTTCTTAGCTTTTATGTCCGCCTACGTGTAGAATCAAATGAAAATTGTTATCTTCATGACAAAAGATGCCTCATACTTGACTAGCTATTTATTAACAACATTTATAAATAGCATACCACAACTTGAGCAGCTATAGCATTTACGATGCTTCCATTTTTTTGGGTTCGGGTTATACAGTACATGTCTCCTCGTGACGGACTTACACCGTTGTTCTTTTTCGTCTACATTGAAAAGTACCTTTACATTAACTTTTTAACTATATTTGAATAACAAGATGAACCATTATACAGTAAAGGTCATGATTTATATATGCATTATTATATAATCTTAAACATTATAGATGTAGAAAAAAATTTAGCTGACCTCTTCATCTTTTACCCGTGCGAATGATTTGGTCCCTGTCACATGAGGCTCAATTGACTTCAAGCGATTAATTTTCTTCCTCGCACTTTCCACCTATCAATTTACAGGTTAACTATCTAATTCCATATATTTCATGAGCAAGCCTACTAATGACAAGTTACCTGTTTTTCTTCAGTGAACCAACTAGCCACAAGCTTTCTAAATTGACTAGTTTCCACTCTATCGTCACTTTGAGATTCCACAATTTCATCAATTGTCATAGTCGGATCGTATGAACTTTTTTTAAGCTCATACTTCCAAGATTTCCACTTACTGGACAAGTCCATCATGATCCACGCTTTTATGTCGTCTTCTGATTGATCCGATTCAAATGAAAACTTTTCCTAGAACAATATTATAGGGATTAGTAACAGATTACTTACATATATATAAATACTTTATAGCACATTAAAGTAATTTACCTTAACGATGCTCCACAGATCCTCTTTTTTCTCCTTGGGAACCTTCCTCCATTCCGGGTAGTGAATTCCAATGTGTTGAGGCATCCTTGCTAGAGTCCCAAGAAAATTTGTCAACTCGTTTCCTTCATCTCCAATAGGTTGACATAGTTCGTTAAATGTGACTAAGATTTTCTCATCACTTGCCAAGTCCCATATCTCTTTCTTTTTGGTTGGACCTCTGACCCTCTTTTTTGAACCTAGCACATGAACCATGATTAAGGAACTTATGAATATTAGTTATGTTTATGTCCAGGTGATGACTAAAATATAGGAGCTTATGAATATTAAAATGTGGAGCATAAATATATGTTGTGCTGCTAGCATACTATGAAATATTGAATGTTCTATCTTGCAACTCATGTTATAAACAAATCAAACGTTGGTGCCAACAAACGATAAGAAAATTTCCAGACAAACGTGATGATGATATGAGAGTCATGATTGCTACATATTATAAACATATAAGTGTCAATCATAAGATGAGGTCTGGAGTTTAGTGATATAGAAAATTTGGGTCTCAAGTGTAAAATGCTACAGATTAAGGACTATTGTTCGGTAAGTGTAGTACAGAGGCAAAATGTGAACTTAGTCAAAGGGGTTCTTAAGTTGATCCAGTGGAGCATAATTATATATTTAATGAGTTGTAATTTTCATTGACATGTGAGTTGTAATTTGTGTCTTGTATCTGTTCTTGTTCAAAAACTATAATGAAAGTGTTTGGTTAAGTTTTACGGTCCACGTGTGTTTGATTAAACTTATAGACACCTGTTGTAAGAAAAAATAAAATAAAAATTCGTTCTACGAACTTCAGACAGCAGGTAAATATAAAACACAAGACCAAATATTTGAAACCTTCTAATCTGAAGTTGGTTTACTTGCCAATTTAATTTTCAACTACTATTCAAAAGATTATTTACAATCCTTCAGAAGTGATGATAACTTCATATGCCAAATAAACAGTTAGCAGGAAAGATTTCACACAATCCACATACAGCAATAAGGTTGTACATTAGTCAAAGGTGTACAAACAGAGGTCCTAATTATGCTATGTAGAAAATGATTGCGGGCCTTACGACGTCTGGATGTTCCTAAAATAATAAAAAAGTAAAGAATGAGGGGAGGAAAGGTGTAAACATACCTCGAGGTAGAGATTTGCCAATAGATGGATCACTTGCTTCAGATGAAATGTTCTGGCCTTGATTTGTAGATTCAGCAGGTTGCACCACTTCTTTTGTAGATACTATGCGTATTCTTTTACCCATACTATTGATCAATATCTTAAATGTTAATATTATAACTGAAAACAATAAAGAAAAATAGCATAACTAATATTACCAAAATAGATCATACATCATACATCATTCATCTTAAAGTAGTAAAAATGACAAGATATTTTGCAAAAGTAAACTAGCATAACCACTCGTACTGCATACAATTCATGTGTTCCTACAAAGAAAAAGCAAAAAAATTGAGCTAGTATATGTCTTCCTCTTCCTCATCTTCATCTTCCATAGCTTCTGTCACATCTATCTCGTCATCACCATCAACCTCATTCCTATGAAGGCTTGGTACATCACAAGTGTGAGGAATTGAATATAGGCTGTTCTGATCAGAATTGCTTCCCATGTTGTAGGCATCCTTAACTTTTACATGTCTAACAACTAGCCATCTGTAACCACCCGCATTTTTAGGTTACTTTTCATTTTCGAGAATTTACTATTCACTTTTACTATTCACTTTCACTATTCATCCCGTAAAATTTTTAATCCACATTCTCGTAAGATAAATTATTTTAGTAATAACCTGAGAGTTCGACCATCGTTAGATCATTTTTCGCAAAAGTTATTAAGAAAACATCGTCTTAAAGTTTCATTTTGGTCGGAACACCATTTAGTCATCACGCGCTTAACGAAAACCGTCTCTGACAATTTTCCTCGCATCAAATAAATTTTTAGATCACTCACAATTAATTTGAGAATTTTTAAGATTTATTTTTATGTTACCAAATAAGCCCAGCGCAGAACAAAACTAAACTTACTTTTTAAACAAATCTACTTACATCCAGACTTAACGATTCCTGCACTGTGTTTCTAATATGTTTTTGACACTTTTACATTTTTTGGAAAATTCAAACATATTTCCCTCCTCCTTTGACCATAAAGGAATTAACCTTGTACGTTCTACATTTTTGCTTAAATCGCGTAACTTTTAAACTTCACGAATAACTGTAAAGTTATCCCGCGTATGACGAAAACCACATTTTAACATCTCATATCACTTTTAGACTAATTTTAGTCTACTCTAAATAAATTCATGGTCGTTTCCCTGAAATTTCGTTCTTTTCTGAAAAACTGCGTATTACGCGTTTTTGACCCGTATTTCCAGCTTTAAGGAGTATTTTTGCACCCAATGAGACTTATAACCCATTTTATATTTTTAAATGGAGTATAATGATGAGTTTCATCATTCCTACAAGTTTCGTATTTTTACGATACCCGGTTTTACGTTTTATGGCTTCGGTTGGCATTTAACGGAACCAAAACTCACTCCGTAACCAAGATAATACCAAAACTAACCACCTAAGTCATCTTATCTTCACTTGGCCGACCTAAGGGGGGGGGGAGTCATCATTTTGGTGGCAAAATCCCAACCATTGTTCCTTTAGATCATTACAAGTGTCCTAACCTAACCATGGTTAATATTTAACCCAATATATGGTTAACCAAACTTACCCTCCTATAAATAGGAACTAAAATACATCCTAAAGACCTCCACAATCTTTTCTTGGTCGTTCATATCATAAATCCACCATATCTTCCATCATTTGATCTATAAACTCCAAGTTTATGCAAGGAAGTTCCAAAGATCAAGCTACTACATCAAATCTCTAGCAAGTTTAAGTGATCTTCTTGAGTTTAGATCCACTCAAGTCACTTAGTACTTCATCACCAACTCTTCAAGTTTGCAAGGGTGCCAAGGTGTGGAAAGCTAGCTCAATCCGAAGTCTTTCGCGATCAATCAAAGTCCTATCCTTACTAAGTTACTCATTTCTTATTGAAAGCCAAAAGTTGTAAGCAACTTATCACCACCATCATCTCATCTTTATTATTCATAATCTTAACTATTTCATGCTATATATATAGTTACTATGTTGGATCATGATGTACAAAAATCTTTAAAACAAGTTATAAGAACCGATATGTTAAACTTGGGTTAGTAAGTTTATAAATGATAAACTTTTGTACAAAGTTTCCACAAAATCGACCACATATAGATCTGATACTTTTCATATTCTTGTATATAATATTAAAACAAAAACGTAGCAATTTGAATCACCCTAAACGGACACACGAGTCAAAAGTTATGACAAAAAGAAATTAGCGAAACTAAAACATGAATCTGCCAAAATAGCTTACTGCCTAAAATCTGAAATTTTTAGAGGCCCTTCTGGTCCGAATCATCAAAAAGTTAAACTACGAAAGTTGTCCGGAACGACGTTTTCCTTCAATTTTAAAGAAGCTCGGATCTTGAAAACGCTTAAACAGGCCATAAATCTTTCAAAAACAGAAACTGCCAAAAATATAGTCACATAACTATACTTTTGTCACAACTAAAAGCAAACCAAGAGGCCTAATGGCCATAAGCCAAGACCACGGCTACGGCTAAGACCAAAGCTAAGTCTCAAGACCATGGTATTCAAGACCAAAGTCACGGCAAGGCCATGGCTAAAGCCTCGAGGCTTGTTTACTCAAGACCGTTAACTAAGGTAATCATATTTATGAAACGACAAGAACTTGTAAAAACATGATAAACTTATTTATATAACAATCTTCACTCAAAACATATATTGTATCTACTAAGTGCTACAATACTAGGGAGCTTCATGTGAGGGGTTTCATTTGGGTAAAACGTATCGACGAGTTGCTGGATTTACGATTTAAAGTGTCCTAGCTCCTCGAACGTTTACTACATAACCTCTGAATTATGATGGCCTGAACGGTAGTACGATATATAAACTAAATATGTTTTCACAACTAGACCATTTCTATAAATGACATACACAAAAACCATGTACTACATCATGATCAACATAGAAACGTATATAGGATGGTTGATGAGTGTGTAAATACTCATCATTTTTGGTCAAATCTGAACTGCAAAACGTTTAAAAATGCTCAGAAATGCATCAAAATACTGAAAATATCTCAAAAGTGCATTTTATATGTTTCAGATGCAAAATGTTCAAAATCAGATGAAAATTGAGCTAAGTTTGCCGAATTGGCAGTTTCAGTCCCCCAAAGTTTCAAAAGTTGTCAAAAACAGTCCCTGAGCACATAATTTCAAAAGAAAAATCACCAAAGGTCTTTTTAAAATCATAACTTGTCAAAATTAGTCCTTTGGTGAAAAATATACAAAGTTTGAGAAATTTACAAAATTGGTCCTTCAAGTTTGAAAATTGGCAGAAATGGCCCCTGGAAAATGGAAAATGGCAAGTTTGGTCCTTATACTTTTTGAAAGTGTCACTTTTAGTCCTTGGAACATCTTTTATAAAATGGCAGCAGTAGTCCTTGCATTTTCAGAAGTTACAACTAAGGTCCTTGTGATTTAAACCCTTCAAAACCCCATTTGGCCTGGTCAATACACTTTGGACCCCTGTCAAATACCAATTTGAACCCCCCTTGTATTATTAAAACCCAGTCAAACACACCCCTCTTTCCCTTTCCCCGTTTTCCCTCCCTTTGTCTGCCCACCATGCCCAGCCACCAACACAACCACCCAGCCTCCCAATCACCTCACCATGTCCCCCCTCCACCTCAACTAACTTCCAAGGATCAATTAATGCACCCCTTACCCACCATATCAACCCCAACTGTTGAAATCTAAAATTGGCGCCAAAAACGGATTCAAAGGCCAGGATTGATTCTAGCCATCCAATGGCTAAGAAATTGTTGGGAATTCATCAGAGAAGAGAGATAAAGAGATTGGGATATAAAAAGGAGCATTGGGAAGCAAGAAAAATAGTCTACTAGTTTTTACCTTTTGTACTTATGTCGTTTTTATGTAAAACCTTTCAATTCAGTGTAAAACTTGTAACCTTTTGTTAAATTGTATCAACTTTAAGTATTTAAATGTATTGAAACTCATTCCAAGTACCAATTTCAGTTTATTGTTACATTTCTCAGTTATGTCCACTGTTGCAAATTTCCAAGTATAAGTCTTGTTTACAAGCTTCAAACAGCTCATCTCTCAGTTCTAATAAGCTTATACAAGTTTATAATAGCTTTTTACAAGCTTAAATTCAAGTTTTAAGCATATTTGGACATTGGTCAAAGAAAGTCAAACAGGGTCAAAAATGGCAAAGGAAATGGAAATGGGTGAAGCAGAGCTGGATGTGGGTTGATTTAGGACTAGTGTGTTGATATCAATAGGTTAGTGGTCCATTGGTTCAGTGTTTCAAGCCATTGTGGCTAAGGACCCTTTGTAAGCAATTTTCAAGTTTCTTTGCATCATCTTAATTTGAAGTTAATACTGGTTCTATTCTGTTTAAAAAGTTGTATTTAGGACTTGTAGACTTAGTTTGATCATAAATCATAGTTGGTTCAGTTGTTATCTCATTTAATTTTCAAAGCAAAAACAGTTGCATTAAGAGGTGTTTGGAATTGCTGATTTAATTGTGTTCAGGGCATGTTCAGTGCATAACTTTTGTTTGTTTAAGTTTGCTTAGTCATTATTAACTCATATCTGTCTAAGTCTTTGCCTACAAAACACCAAAAGTCAATCATAATTTAAATCTGTCCCCTTTTAAAACTGTTGGATTTTTTATTTGCAAATCACCTATTTTGTGTTTAAAAGTCATAAACAAAGCTTGCAGAAGCTTCATCTCATCACTTCACATCAAGTTCAGTCCAAAAACTTAGCTTAAAACTCAAAAAAGTCAAACTTGCACATTTCTTCAAAAGTCAAAAAAATCCAAAAACCTGTTTTTAAGCCAACTACAAGGATTTTTCCTTGATTCATTTGTGGGTCAAATCCAGTGAGATTTGGTGTTTCAAAAACTTCTATTGGTCTAGTTTGTTATTACTATTTTTACTGATTTTTGTCAAAATTTTATAAGCTTCAAACAAGCTTCTCTTTTGGGTGTCAACTCCCCTGCTCACAGTGAACTCAGTGCATGAGTTTTCTCAGATTTGTCTAGAGTTGCACAGGGCTCATCAGAGCTTATCTAGGTCTATAATTTGGTTTACAAGATCTCAACCAGGTCTAGTTTAGGTTCCAAGTCATTGTTTCTAATTTCTAGCTTATTTGATTGCTTATTTTGTGACTGCAAGTTGGTACCCAAAGTCTGTTTTAGCTCATTAGTTCAAATCATCAAGTGTGATCAATCTTGTAATCCAGTGTTTAGAGCTTATTGTTTTTAGTTGCAATTTGGTTAATTTAGCTTATTATAGCTTCTTTCTCAGTTGGGTAGCTTTTGGTGAGCTTTTGGCTTATTAAGTGCTTATTTCAATAAGCATTTCCACATCAGTTGCATATTTCTCCACATAAGCACCTATTTTTCCATTTTTCTTATATTCCTAATATTATTTTAGACTTTTCCTGAAATTTTCAGATTTTTCTAAGCTTGTTTGCCATTTTTCTTAATTTAAATCACTTTTTAGTACTTTTTAAATAGCATTTAATACAAAAAATTCAGAAAAGGTCCAAAAATTTAAGTTTTCATTTTTCTTAGGCTTAGATAAACATAAAAAGTAGAAAAAGTAATTTTCCATATTTTTCATAGTTCATTTTGTAATTTTTAGTAATTTAATTAGTTTTTAATAGTTTAAAATTCCTAGAAAATAGAAAAATAATCAGAAAAATACAAAAATAGTTTTGAAAATTCTATTTTGATATTTTAGACTTTTCCATTTCATAATTTTATTTTTCTAGCTTTATTCCCTATTTTCTTGTATTTTAGATTAATAGTTAATAGTTAAAAATAGTTTTTAATTAGATAATTAGTTTTAAAAATGATTTTCTTTTTCTATAAATTTTCTTTTATCATTAGGTTTATAAAAACATCATTTTCATATTTTTAGGGTTAATATTGCTTTAGTTTCACTTTTTAATTTGTACGTCGCGTAGATTTTTAATTCAGTTTTATAAAAACATAAAAACAAAACATCATTTTAATTATAGTGATAGCGTTTATTTAATAGATTTTATCTTTTTAATTTCCTTTAATTTGCATTTAAGCCGTTGTTATTTATTGGCTTTTTCTGTAGTTATAATCATAATCACAATTCCCTTTATCGTTCAGATTTCTCGATCACTAGACGTTGATTGATCCATTGCATAGCTCGCTGGGACATAACGACCCGGGGAGACTCTATACTCTCCAGATCCTCATTGATTTCGTGCTTAAGCAGTTTAAGTCTGTTTACGGCTGGTCATTCACAAGTGGCCAGTTTGTGTGATTAGGCTTGACTGTTTTGCGCGCAACCAAATTTTTGGCGCCGCTGCCGGGGAGTCTTTGATCTATTTCCGTATGCGATTAGTTGTTTGAATCCTCACTCATTTGTTTATATCATCCATCTCTGTATATATATATATCCATATTTTCTTCTAAAAATCCAAAAACCCAAAAACAACCAAAACGTATAAAACACAAAAATATTTTTCTTTTGTTTCTATATATGTATCAAATAATAAAAATACAAAAGAATCGTCGCTTTTCTTTAATAATTAACAACTTAAAGATTACCACCGCAAACCAAGGCATGCACTACCTAACTGGGGAATTACCATAAGTTCCCCGAACTAAAGATATAAAACTTGCCTTTGTGTCCTTGTGATTGGTGTACCTTTTTTAAAGAAGCCATTCATCTTGGATTATTGGTTAAGTTCACTGTTGTTTTGCCTCGATTTTGTGTTAATTGATTTTGTTGTGATATTGTTAGGAATTAGAAATTCCAGGTATTAAAGAGTCGGTCACCTCAAGTATATGTAATCGTTAGAAAGCTCGTAGTCGTAGTTATTTTAAGTTAAGTAGTATTTAGTTAAGTAACACCGTGGAGGACGGACGGGTCTTTACCCACTGTATGCCTGATCCACAGACCGATGTGTGGCGTTTTATGTAAGACTATAAATACTCTCTACCTCCCAAGGTAGAGAGTTGGAGCTCATAATAATATCTTTCACTTTCTCTCACTAAGTTCCCTAAACCTCTAACTTTCTCTCTCTAGAATTCCATCTATATTCTACCTTGTGTTAATGTTATGATGTGTATGTGAAAAGTTATATCTTACAATTGGTATCAAGAGCCATGGTTAGATCATATCTTACACATCTTTGGATTTCTAGTGGTTTTTAGGTGGTTTTTGAGTTTGAAAAAGTTTAGTGGTTTTGGCATCATTTGATTGATTTCTAGTGTTAAAGTTTCGATTTTGGTTGTACTTTTATGTTTAGAATCATCAAAAGTGTTTAGGTTTTCATTTGGTAAGCTTGAATCATCTTGGTTGGGTTGTTTTGGATTGAAAAGTGAGGTTTATATGGTTTTTCAAGCTAGCGACTTAGCTCACGGAATAGTTTCTTGGTAGCGACTTGCTTCACATTTTTGTAGCGACTTACAATGTTGGAACTAGCGAGTTAGATCTAGCGAGTTAAAGTACAAGTAGTGGATTCTCCACTACGGGTAGCGACTTGTGGTAGCGACTTGGTCATTAGCGAGTTGCTCTTTAGCGACTTGTGTCTCTAGCGACTTGTGTAGCGAATTGCTGCCAAAATTTGGTTAGCGACTTGGTCCGTAGCGAGTTACTACTTAGCGACTTGTTTTTCTGTTAGCGACTTGGGACTCTAGCGACTTAGGGTGTAGCGAATTAAGGGTTAGCGACTTAGTGCATTAATTTCTAGCGACTTAGTGCACTAATTTCTAGCGACTTAGTGCATTATCTTCTAGCGATTTAGTATTTTATCATCTAGAGTCTTGAGTGATTGTTTAAGGTTTTCTCTTGATTGATAAAATCCGTGAAAGAATCCATTTCTCGGTTTAATCATAGAGCTATAAAATCCCGTATAATCTGTTAACATGTCTACCAACGTTCCCACTATATCTCTATCTTAGAAGATGTTCAAAGCTGGTTCGATACTCGTCCACCCATGCTTGACAGAACCGACTACGACTCTTGGGCTCAACGAATTAGACTGTATTGCCTTGGAAAGGAAAATGGTGTCAACATTCTCAAATCCATTGATGAAGGACCATATCGAGTTGAGACGACTAGAGACATACTTGATACAAATGCAGATGGTACTCTGTTTACGAATTGGAGACCTAAGATGTATGATGAGCTTGATGATAAGGATAAAAAGAGATTTGATCAGATATCGGGCTTCAAACATTGTTCTTCAAGGTCTTCCTAAAGACATCTACAAGCTGATCAATCATAACACAGATGCTAAGGCGGTTTGGGACAATGTTAAGATGCTTCTCGGTTCGAATTAACTATGGAAGACAGAGAATCCCAACTCTATGACGAATTTGAGCATTTCAAGATGAAACCGGATGAGAGTGTCTATGAGTACTATGTGAGATTTCATAAGTTAGTTAATGACATGAGGAACATCAGAATGACTATGCCTAACATTCAGTTGAACTCAAAATTTGTGAACAACATGAATCCCGAATGGCACAAGTTTGTTACCACTGTGAAGCTCACTAAAGGATTGAAGAATACAAACTATGAGCAACTCTATGCCTTCCTCCTTCGGAATGAGAGACATGCTATGTTTGAAAAATTAATTCTCAATCAGTTCAAAACCAACCAGGGAGAGACAAGCTCGTCTAATGACTCTACAACTTTCTACTCAAACATCGGAATCACAACCAAAGCATCACAAGTCATACCCTTGGGTAATGGTATCCTATGTACAAACAATGTACAAACAATGCCGATACTCACGTGGGTAGCTTCATCTAGCTCTTCATCGGTCAAAACATGAATACTCTCCCACAAACCAACAACAACCTCGAACGCATCTAACCCACACAATCAAGCAACTATTAAAGATGGAAGGATCGTGGTGCAACAGATCAGGAAAGACAGTATATGATCGGGGCGAGGTGGAGCTGGGAGAGGTTATGTTGGAAACGAGAATCGAGGAAGGAATGGTAACCAAGGTCAAACTAAGCTCATCAAATGTTATAAGTGTGGTGGAGAGGGACACATTGCAAGGAACTGTACATCTCCAAAGCCCACGAATCGCTGATTACTTGAGAGAAGATCTTTCTGGCTCAAGCTCAGACAATGGTGCTACTCTGAATGAAGAGGAATTGCTATTTCTTGCTGAGGGCAATGCCAAGACCTATGATGCGGATGTGGATGAGCGACCTATTCGGGAGATAGGTCACAATCATCGAATGCCTTTCAAGTCGTTGAATGTGATGCATACGACTCTGATGTGGATGATGGACCTACGGCACACACAATTTTATGGCTAGCATTTCTCCAATGGTTTCTCCCAAGGTCTCCTCTTCATCACTAGCTGGGCCATCCCATGACAAGCTCATCTCAGAGGTATTAAAACTATACGATGATGCTGATGTGCACGGATGCATGACAAAGTACAATCAGCTGAAACTATTGAATCAAATATTGAAAATATGGGTAATATCAATATTGTCCCATATGATCAATATGTGAAACAAAGTGAAAGTGAAGTTGTACCAAGTGATGCATCTTCTGCGGTCAACAATGACTATGTTTTTGATGAATACTTGCATGTGCCCTCGATGATTCCATTATTTCGAACTAAATGCCTATAAAGAACGTGTTGCTATTTATGAACAACGTGCTAAGTTTGAGTTGACCACTCGTGAGCAGGAAATGGATAACCAAGTAAGTAAAGTAATTAGAAAAAGTAAGTTTAGAGAAGAAATATTGAAACAAGAATTAAATTCCTTGCAAGAAAAACTCTCTAAAACATCTAAACAAAAACAAGAACTTCAAGAAAATGTGAAAATGCTTAAGCAAGAATTTAATGCAAAGGAATCAAAACTCTTGAGAGATTTTTCTAATCTGAAAACTTTGAAAAACAAACTTGAGAACAAGTTGTACATACAAGGAAACACCATTCAGATTGCTCACATGGTCACTAAACATTGAGTCTTAAGCGATAAGCATAGCATTCCCCTTGTTGAGGAACCGAATCCAGAGGTAATTAAAAAGGCTAGAAATGCTCATAAGGTGCTTTATGATGGTAATGAAATTCTTAAGCCTAGGCAGAAACCTAGTTGCGTTGAGTGCACCGAGGAAGATAAGAAATCAGATGAAGTCACTAGGGAAAGGATGAACAAAAAAACTAGATGATCCAAATGCAAAGAGAAAAAGATTATTATCACTCCCCATGACTACAAGAAGGAAAACTGGATTTCCTTGAACATGTTTAAGCCTCAAACATTGATGACCCCTGAACAAGTGTTGGAAAAGGATATGGACTTGCAAAAGCTTGAAAATCTTGTTGAAAAGAATCCTTGTAGGAAATTCCCTAAAGCGACTGAGTATCCTCCAAATACACCAATGCATTTAGTTCCTAGAACTATTGCCACTAAGAGCAAGACCTTAATCAGTCAATATGTTATTCTTCAACTATTTACCGATTTTGAGAAAACTTGTAAGAAAAGGATCACACCCACCGGGATAATGAAGGGAAAGGGTTTTGAGCAAATGAAAGAATGTTATTTAACTGAGGTCATGCCTTTCTTTAAACAACTAAAAGATCAATTTGTGAGTCTTAAAACGGGACAAAATCGATATTAAAGAAATGGAAAAGGAATTTGATGCAATGGTAGTTGAAGTTAGTGATTATGAGCGTGCACTAAAATATAATGAGATTGAGAGGAAGAACTTGCATACCTTAAATGAGACTCTTATTACTGAATGTGTTGCTCAAGATATCTTTTCACTGCTTCAAATTGCTCTATTAATGCTTCCAAATTTCATGAACTATCTGTGGCCCTGAAAGTCTCCCATGATCGTGTCATTGAGCTTGAAAAACTAATTCTAAACTAAACGAGAAAATTGAACTGGATGATCACAACAATTTGGTTAAACATTTTTCTAAACTGGAAGTTGAGCATTTTAATTTACAACTAAAATATCAACATCTTAAAGAAAATGTTAAAACTTCAAATATCAAGACATCGTCAGATGCTCCAGAGTTTGATGCAGCTTTTCAAATTAACAAACGTGATGAACGATTCAAGCTCAGCAACGCGATCGAAAAGTTGAAAGCCCAAATCTCTCAATTAAAGGGTCAAACGAACAATAAGACAGGCTCCCAAATCCCTCCTTTTTTAGATTCTCAGAATTCTCAAACTTTTCATCTTCAAAACTTAGTTGATGCCTTACAAAAGGAAAACGAGAGTTTTCTAGAAGAAAATGAAAAAGTTAAACGACATTTTAAAGAGTTATATGATTCAATGAAAGTCACCCGTGACCAAAACAACGAAAAATAACGTCTTTACAAAAGGAAATTGAGAATCTGAGAAGTCAGGGAAATGGGAAACCGCCACTTGTTTTCAATAAGAATGTTGTCTCAAAGTCACCCTTAGACTGCAAATACAATGTGCTTAAATATATTCCTCCTCATCTTAGGAATAATGAACATGCTTTTCATGAATAATGTGCTCACCTTAAGGATAGTCTAGAATGTCTCCGTGAGATTGTCGAAGAGGATTTCATTAATAAACCTCTTGATAGTGAAATTAGGTTTGCTTGCCTCCATGCCAAACGATCTCAAGAGTTGCTAGAATGTGTAATTGCCACATGCCCAAAATCCTTAACCTTAGGTGAAAAAGGCAAAGCTGTGATGCCTTGTTCTATGCCTAGTGCCAAGCAGAAATCCGTTCTATGCCCAGTCTTAAAAAAGGAAACACTAATGTGCCTTCAAGTAGTTCAGATTCCGGATATGTTAGTGCTAAGAAAGTGAACTTTAGTGTGCCTGCAAAAAGCTCAAATCACAGTCTTAAAGTATACACTAATGTGCCTTCTAGTACTTCAGATCCTTGCACATCAAGTTCAAGAATGCAAAAATTAGATCAACCAACTAATGTTCCCATTCCCTCTACAGGAGTAATCAGTGACTTTAAAGCGAGCGGGTCAAAGTCTCAAGACAATACAAGGAATGATAGGACCTTGCAAGCTAAGAATGTGCATTGGGAGAGAGTAGAAGACCAATCTAGGAACTTTAGGCTTGAGTTGAATAAAACGAATCGTGTTGATTCTAATATTAGCCTTAGGCGCATCGTAATTAATTAATTCGATACTATCTGCAAACCTTGTAATGCTGCAGAGATGCTTGAATTCTTGCTAATCATGAATGTGGTGTGAATGCTTTGTCTAATGCTGTTGTCAAATGCCCGCTAAAATTGCTAATGCTAATAATCGTGCAAATAAGGCAAAAGGCAAAAACGAAAGACTGTTAGAAAACAGTGGAAACCCACAGGAAGAACTTTTATAAAGATAGGTTATTATTGGATACCTTTTGGTCATAAGAAAATCAGTTTTGTTCTCCTACTGCTAAGATTATGCCCACTAGAAAATGGATGCCTACTGGTAGAACTATTCCCTTAAGAAGTAAACATACTTGGAATAGGGCAAATACGCAGACACCAGATCATTGCATCTATTCCCAATGATTCCATTGCTTCTACTTCTGATATGGATGTTTCTGATTTTGATGTGGGTGTTCCAAATACTGTTACTAACCAAATGGAACCCATTCTTGCATGGGGATCCCAATTATCCATTTATCCATTTTTGTCTCGTGTTCAACCTGCAGATCGTTCAAATCGCTCGTGGTACTGGACTCAGTCGTTCCAAGCATATGACTGGAGACCGGTCGCGGCTCATGAACTTCGTGAGCAAGTTCATCGGGAATGTTAGATTTGGTAATGATCATTTCGGTGCTATTATGGGTTATGGAGATTATGTTGTTGGTGATAGTGTCATCTCGAGAGTCTACTATGTTGAAGGGTTGGGTCATAATCTGTTTTCCGTTGGTCAATTCTGTGACTCTGATCTAGAAGTTGCCTTCAGAAAACATACCTCCTTTGTTAGAGATCTTAATGGTAAGGAACTGTTAAAAGGAACTCGTGGGTCAAACCTTTACACCATCTCTATCGATGACATGATGAGGGCTTCTCCAATCCGCTTGTTATCAAAGGCTTCAAAACAAAGTCATGGTTATGGCATCGTCGTCTCAATCACTTGAACTTCGGCACCATCAACGATCTTTCCCGAAAGGACCTAGTTGTAGGTTTACCTAGACTAAAGTATGAAAAGGATCATCTTTGTTCAGCATGTCAATTGGGAAAAAGCAAGAAATATGCCCATAAACACAAACCTACTAACTCGTCACGAAGTCCTTCATATGATTCATATGGACTTATGTGGACCAATGAGGGTACAAAATATCTTTGGGAAGAAATATGTGTTAGTTGTGGTTGATGATTACTCTAGATTCACCCGGGTCAAGTTCATAAGGACAAAGGATGAAACTCCTGATATCATCATCAAACTCATCAAACAGTTGCAGGTTTGACTTAACAAAACCGGCCGAATTGTCGAACAGACAATGGAACCGAGTTTGTCAACAAACAACTTAATGAATTCTATGAAAGCGTTGGAATCAGTCATCAAAGAAGTATTTCACGAACTCCTCAACAGAACGGTGTAGTTGAAAGACGAAATCGGACTCTTGTTGAAGCCGCTAGAACAATGTTGATTTACTCAAAGGTTCCAATGTTTTTCTGGGCTGAGGCAATCGCCACTGCATGCTATACACAAAATCGTTCCCTAATCCACAACGTACATGGAAAAACTCCATATGAACTTGTCCACGACAGAAAACCTAATCTCTCTTTCCTTCGTGTGTTTGGTGCATTGTGCTATCCAACTAATGAGGGTCAAGACTTAGGGAAACTAAGGGCTAAAGCTGACATTGGAGTATTTGTAGGATATGCACCAAACAAAAGGGATACCGAATCTATAACAAAAGAACCCGAAATATCATGGAAACCATTCAAGTTACGTTTGATGAGTGACGGTCAAATGGCTCCCCTGGACAATCCATTTCAGGACCCGCACTTCAAAGACAGTCCCATTGGTTCATCTCTTGTTCCAAACTCTACTCAAGAAACTCCATATGTACCTCCATCCGAAGATGATGTAAAGAAATTGTTTGATCCTATGTTTGATGAACTGTATGATTCAAACACTAATGAGGTAATGATTCCTGCAACAGAGGATGCTCATATTCCTGTGAATGAAGACAATCCTTCAGTCTCAATATCTTTAAGTCAAGAAGCACCTCTGCCGATCCTTCAGCCTCATCAACAAATCATCATTCTTCAAATGTACATCATGGAAATGTTTCTGGCATCAATGATGAAGTTAATCCCTTTGCTACGCCTGAGGATGCTCCATTTGAAAACATATTTGCTACTCCTGAATCATCATCATCGAACCATCTTCTTCAGGAGACATCGACTCCGCTACCTCAGTTCCTCAACAACTGCCACATGAACACCTTAGAAAATGGACTCACGATCATCCATTAGACAACATCATTGGAAATCCCTCTCGCCCTGTATCAACCCGGAAACAACTTGCAACCGATGCCTTATGGTGTTTCTTCAACTCCGTACTTTCTAAGATCGAACCAAAAGATGTTAAAACCGCCATGAATGAAGACAGCTGGTTCAATGCCATGCAAGATGAAATTCATGAGTTTGATCGACTTGATGTATGGTAATTAGTACCTGCTCCGGATCACTGTGCTATGATTATAGCTCTCAAATGGATCTTCAAAGTAAAACTTGATGAGCATGGTGATGTGTTGAAAAACAAGGCTCGTTTAGTTGCTAAAGGATATCGTCAAGAGGAGGGTATAGACTTTAAAGAATCTTTTGCTCATTTGCTTTCGAATCGAGGCAATCAGAATCTTTCTGGCTAATTTGCTAGTAAGAACATGGTAGTGTATCAGATGGATGTGAAGACGGCATTTCTGAACGGAGATCTTAAAGAAGTCGTCTACGTCCGCCAACCTGAAGGATTTGTGAATCAAGAGCATCCTACTCACGTTTATCGTCTGAAGAAGGCTCTCTACGGTTTAAAGCAAGCACCGAGGGCATGGTATGATACACTGTCACAGTTTCTTCTATCATCGGATTCAAGTAAAGGAGCAGTTGATCCTACATTGTTCACCAGGAAGTCAGCAAACATTTAACTCATGTTCAAATTTATGTTGATGATATTATTTTTGCTTCGACTGACCCAATGGAATGTGATCATTTTTCTAATGAAATGAGTTCTAAGTTTCAAATGTCAATGATGGGACAAATGTCGGTTTTCTTGGGATTACAAATTTCACAAAGTCCCGGAGGCATTTTCATAAATCAATCTAAATATACAACAGAGATTTTAAAGAAATTTGGATTTGATTCATGTGACCCTGTTGACACCCCCATGATTGATCGAACCAAACTAGATGAGGACCACTCAGGGATCATGATTGACCAAACGAAATATCGTAGTATGATTGGATCCTCGATGTACCTCACAGCTAGTAGACCAGACATCTTGTTACATTTGTTTGCATGTGTGCTAGATACCAGGCTAAGCCTACTAAAAAGCACCTTGAAGCGTTTCGCGGGTGCGGTATCTCCAAGGAACCATCAACATAGGACTTTGGTACCCGAAGGACACTGGTATGTCACTAACGGCCTATGCGGAGATCTTGATCATGCATGTTGTCGAGATACACGTCGAAGTACATGCTGGAGGTGCTTTCGTTTTTGGGTGATAAGCTTGTGGCTGGTCTTCAAAGCAAATGAGTACTTCTATTTCCTCTACAGAGGGTGAATACATAGCCATGTCATCTTGTTGTGCTCAAATCTTATGGATGAGATCTCAATTATCTGACTGTGGCTTTGAATTCAACGGGGAATCCCTACATGTACTGTGATAATAAAAGTGCTATTGCTCTCTCATGCAACAACGTTCAACACTCAAGAGCAAAGCACATCGACATTCGACATCATTTCATCAGGGAACAAGTGGAAAAAGGTGTGGTGGAACTATACTTTGTGAGGTCTGAATATCAGTTAGCGGACATCTTCACCAAAGCTCTTCCAGAAGCGTTTTGAGTTTATTCTTCCACGTCTTGGCTTGAAAAGCCTTCAACCAGATACTCTCAAAAGTCTTCAGGAGGAAGACGAGGAGTAAAGGTCTGTCTTCATCTATCTCATGTAAATACTTATTCGCCGTATACAAAATTATAAATCCTTCAAAATCCATAAAAATCTGAAAAAAATTCGAAAAATCTTCAAAAAATATTGTCTTTAGTCATGCGTTTCTCGGTTCGATAATATCTACGGTCTTTGTGCTGTCATTCAAAGAATGACACGGGACTTTAGATGTTGGTCGAATTCCAAAAAAAAAAATCAAAAAATTATGTTTGAGAGAAAGAGAAACAATGGTTTATTGTCATTTTCGGGCAATAACCCGGTTTTAAAAGAAAGAACAGAGCCATGTTTTACCATGTTTTCAAATTCCATGCTCCGATTCTATAACATTTATCTGCTGAAAACTAAATGCTTTGAAAAATAACTCGGTCTCTATTTTTGATAATCATCCGGACTTATCTGTCAAAATCTCTATCGCTCAATCAACAACCTATGTCATTGATTGAGGGGAGAATGATTTCAATTAAATTAAAAAGTTATTTGGCATTAAATTGTTTTCAAAAGATGTACATGCATGTTTAACCAATGGAGTTTAAAATCTCAACATCAGATCCTTATCAGTTAAAACGCTTTCATAATCAAGTCACAATTCTCCTTAAAAGCTTTCAAAATCAATTTAAATCTACAGAGATCACAAATCTCAAATGTTTTAATTATTGTGATCGGGGGAGAAGTTGTGATTTAAATAGGATTTAAACCGATAATTCGATAAATGGTTTCTTAAGTGATTAGCATGTTTGCCTCCCCGTAAGTGACAAACGATTTCAAATTTTCCATGCACACATTGAAGGGGAGCATCTATCTTAAACCTATAATTTGAAACGTGATCATTTATCTCAATGTGCAGGTTTCCTCTAGTATGTGTAAAACTCCTTTCAAACCTAGAAGCACATATTGAGGGGAGCAAAATCATGAAAATCTCATCCTTCCCCAAAATGCTTTATCTACTTGATTCGATTTGGGAAGTGATGTTGATATCTTTTAGAAAATGGTAATCAAAGAAGTTAATTCTTTCTCTTGCCTCCGTGTGCAAAACATTTTCAAATACTTGATGCACATGTTGAGAGGGAGTTCTCGTTCTAAAAATATCAAAAACAATTCAGGTACAAAATGCTTTGATAATATATCACAAGTATCTGATTGATTTTCAAATGGTTTTCAATTGGTTCCTATGGCAGATGAACTATACCAAAAAGACCGACCAACTTTACATTATGTATGGTGATATAAGGACGATAAGGTTAGGTATGTGTTCCCATGATCCGCCAGAACCGGAGGGATCTACCCAGGAACTATCCACTAGTTAGTGTAGAGTTCTTAGGTATGATAATAAAAGGAGAAAAATGAGGAATGGGAAGAGTGCAGACTGAGACTGAGCTAGTACTGGAATAAACCCAACAAGGTTCTAGCTATGAAGTCTCGGTAAGCACTGAAGGGGTTGAAGAATTAAAAAGAATTGAATGAGAAAAGGGTGAAAACAAATAGCCCTCCATATATTCAACCTTAGGGCAGAAACCGGGTTCAATTCATATGCTACTGATGGTAACATCGGTATTGAAGACAAGACGTCATGGACCCAGTGACGCACTGCACTTCAACTTCCCAAACCACTCAAGTTCCTCTTAAAAGGACTTGTTTCATTCTCACGGGGAACCGACATTATCTATCGACTTTCTCTTAGAGATTGTTGATATTGAAGAAGGAGACCCTCTCCCTAGTCTCCGGCACCGGATCCAAATATGCACAAATTGAGTCTAGAGCCACGAGATCATCAATAAATCTCATTAGGACACTTTCAATGAAGACTCTCTGTTTCACACAATGTGGAAAGAGAGATTATATCTTGAGTCCTACGCATTATCCTTGTGGTATTGCCAGAACATCTGAGTGATGTGTTTACATATTCACTGTGAAGATGGAAAGCCTTCGGGAGCCAACATCTAACAAGCTCCTGGTAGGTGGCATGTGAGATCTATTATACAGATCAACCATGTGACAACTGAACAGAAACAATGGGGCGATTCAATCTTTTGAATCAATCCTGGTTCAGGTTATGGATTGACGGATACCTTTGAAAAACCGGTCTTTGTGCTCTAAAAAACTATTTTCATTAGCACGTCGACCGTGTACGAATTTTTCAAATCAAAAGGTGTTTTATGATTGATAATTGATTTTCATTAAAACCTTCGCTGTATTGCAAAAACAATTTCTATTGAGCAATACTCGATTGTTTTTCAAATATCTTTTCATCAATCAGTGGACTCAAATTCGCTGGTTCACTCACTCCGTGTTGTCTTCTTTGAGACGTTCGGTTTGAGAACAGCTAGAGCAGCTGCGAAACCCTGTCAAGGAAATTCTTTTGAATTATACCTGATCACAGGCAGTACTTGTACTGATCAACGGGGAACCGTGGGCCGTGTACCTCAATTCAACGAAAGTGATCAAAGACACTTTCATGCGATTTATTGCTAACTGTTGTATGCAGGTACGCCCGACGTTTGCAGCTGTTCAGAATGAAGCGGTCAATCCATAGCCGCATGCTCACTTAACACATTCATCTCAAAAGAAATCATGATTAGTGCATCAATGACTCTGATATTATCACTCCATGCTTCTCGCTACGGCTGGCCAATATCATGATTCAACAAATGCTTCCGCTACTCGATGAGAAGATATCATGATCCAGAATGTGAGCATGTCGGTCCCAATGTCACAACATCACATAATACCAACACCACAATGGATGTATCAGAGATTTTCTACTAGCTGATGATCTCAAAAGCTGGCTCAACATTATTATCACGTGGATCAGGAAAAGACCTCCACTTGGATTAACCAAACATGCAATGTGAAGAATCAATGACTACGAGCTTAGGAACAAAGGACTACATCAAGAATGCAAGAACAATTGTTAATGTCATATCTGTTTGTATTCAATGTAATTTTAGTGCATGATTGAGGTGACCTCCCTTAGGGGGAGATTGTTAGGAATTAGAAATTCCAGGTATTAAAGAGTCGGTCACCTCAAGTATATGTAATCGTTAGAAAGCTCGTAGTCGTAGTTATTTTAAGTTAAGTAGTATTTAGTTAAGTAACACCGTGGAGGACGGACGGGTCTTTACCCACTGTATGCCTGATCCACAGCCCGATGTGTGGCGTTTTATGTAAGACTATAAATACTCTCTACCTCCCAAGGTAGAGAGTTGGAGCTCATAATAATATCTTTCACTTTCTCTCACTAAGTTCCCTAAACCTCTAACTTTCTCTCTCTAGAATTCCATCTATACTCTACCTTGTGTTAATGTTATGATGTGTATGTGAAAAGTTATATCTTACAGCCTGTTTTCAATCCAGCCGCCCAATATCCGATCTTTTTGCTAACGATTATCTAGGGATATCTTTATTAATCCTTTTTGTGAAAAAAAAGATTTCGCTTCCACACTTGGCTAGTAGTATTACTTTTTTTCCGTTCTATAGTTCTACACGGTACTTTGAATATTGAGGGCAATATTCAATTCTAAGTGTGGGGGGAATTCTAAACGAATTTTGATCACATATGTACCTTCTAGTACCCTAGCACCCCCGTTTTGACCAAAATTTTAAAAATTTTATCGCTTTAAGTCAAGTATTTACATTTTCAAGAAGTGCTTTGCACAAAAAAAAAATAAGGCATTAATGCTTCGGTGTTAATGGTAGT
>OU343221.1:310918366-310925866 GCA_910596185.1 Chrysanthemum makinoi
CAAGAGATGCAATTTCGCTGGGTATGATTTGCTACCAATTTTGAACTAATATGATATCTATATGATTTTTTTTACAAGTGAAACCACATCATCCTGATACCAAATACTTGAGTCGAATACTCACTTCCCAAAATGGACCAATGGTGTGGTCATGATAACCGTAGAATGGTTATTTAACGACCAAGAAACCACCAACAGAGGATCCTCGAGGTCCGTATGGTCCGCTAAACACATAGAATCTGTTGATGTTTGTGCTTTGCCATATGTTATTCCCTACTAATCGGCTTTTGATAAATCTTAGCTTTTAGCTCAGTTTTGTAGTAAATTTGCATTTTTTTTAACTAATTAGCATACATATATATATATGAATGCATATATATGCCCTTATATCTCTTCCTGTAAAAATGACAATTTTCAAAAGTTAAAGTTATATGTTAATTATTCATGTAGCTCTTCCGTTAGCCATGGTTCATGCTCAGTTGGATCAATGAGGTTCCTAAGAATAACTTTTAAACTAAATGGTGTTGTATCAAATACATTTCTTAATCTTCCTATATATATCTTTTGGCAGACTTCATTAGCATAGATTGTGGAATTGCCTCAGTTCGAATACACTGATAACAAAACAGGCATAAACTATGTTTTATGTGGTTTCATAGATGGAGTGGGCATAGAAAAAAAATGCCTAGGTATAACTCCCCCACCCTTGATTTCCAGCTCACCACTCTTACATATTTTCCTATAAGCGGAAAAAGCTGCTACACTTTCAGAAAACGGGAAGGGCAACAAGTATTTGATACGGGCAAGATTTCTTTATGAGAACTACGATTCCTTAGGTAAACCCTCTGAATTTTACCTCTACCTTGGGTCTGATCATTGGACTAGAGTTAGCCCAGCTTGTCATTGCTGGACTATGAGATTATACATATCACCTCATCACATGTATGTGTGCCTCGTGGATATAGATCTTGGAAACCCCTTCATTTCTGCATTAGAACTAAGGCTTTTGGATAGATCCATGTATGAAACACAATTGCAATCATTGGTCCTTGCAAGACGTCTGAACTTTGGTTCAACTGAAACAAAGTCAAGACTTATAGTTACTCAAACATATTTGTTTTAAGACTTTTGATACTGCAGGGTTTTGCAAACAAACTGATGTAGTAACGTAGACCTCATGTGCTACCTAATGATTAGATATGGTAAACTGGATGGGTCGAGTAATGGTTCTTATTCGAGTAATGGGTCGAGTAATGGTTTTGTTTAGCTTCACTGAGGATTTCATAAGCTGAATTGCAAATGAAACAGATCGAGTACAAAAATCATTTCTCGAGAAGCTTATATATAAATATCGAGCAATGCCAAATGCGACAAAAATATGTCGCGATGGGAACCAAACGGGATCTAATTCAATGCGCTGTTATCATTAATAATGGCAATTGATAGCAATATATTGAATTAGCACGTTAAATATTGGTACTACCTGATGAAAGATAGACCTGATATCTTTAATTTTATACAACTCTATGTTTTATGTGTGATATCTAATCGAGGGGAGGGGACTACCCTGCGTGGTATAGAGAAATATGATTCATTTTCAACCATTTTCTAAATTGAGTTTATGTTTGAAAGGAAACATCGTTTCGTACGAGAAAGAATGACCTTTCACTGTATCCAAATTGCAACCTCATATGATTACACGTAATGTTATCTCTATTTTTATAGAATCATGTCCATGATAGGTGGCAATGACATTAATTACACATTTTAAATGGAACATGTTAACTGGTTCATAGCAAGTAAGCTAAAGCAGGTCACATTAAATGAGTCGAACGGTACATATTTATCCACATCCGGTTAATAATTTCTGCAGAGATAGGCTTGGTGGAGGCTCCTCAATCTTAATCATACTAAAACCATTAGGTAACTGTTAAGCTTATATACTTTTATGGGATCACGATAGTTTATAGCTATATCTCAAAAATGTTTTATATGTGTAAATTCATTTAATGTTTTGTATGTTTTTCAGTTTTTGTTCAATTTTTTTGGCTAAAGGGATTGATGCCAAGATTGACTTTCTCAAATGATCTCATATCGAGAGAGGGGTCTCACATTTAACGGCTTGTCTCCTTTATGGCCCAATATGTCTTCTTTTAAATATAAATAATCTTCTTATATCATCTTCATGGTTGTAAGTATTCTATTATCACTTTGTTGATCTCTATTTTAGTTTAAAAAAGTGTTTGGATAATTTGAGATGGATATGCAGTTTTGAAGGACAAGGTTGCAATTCAAGCAACAACCAAATAGTGTGCACAAAATAACAGCATCGATTTGATCATGTAACTCATTTAAGAAGATGGAAACTCATTGTCCCAGATCATATTAAAAGAAACATAGGGTTTTTACTACCGCTACATATGAAAGGTAGTATAAAATCAAAACCTCACATTAACTACATTTGTGTTATATATTTTATTTTGTGAACCGTTATTTAGGACGCTTGTGTAACATGATGCCAAGTCAAAGAGAAAACGTGATCCCAATTTAACATCGAAAAGAAACCATTAGTCGCCGATCCTCTTGGAGATGCTAAGCAAAGTGCAAGAAGATTGGGAAAGAGTTTGCTCAATGATGGCGAGTAGCTATATTTTTTTATTATTATTTTAAACTTCAATATTGGTTAGATCCGATACAAATTTGTGTATGTTGATGTTTATCGAGAATTGAAGTTGTTGCTCAATATGGAACATCGACTTAAAGGATGAACTATGTTCAACTAGATGTGAAGCGTGAATAAGGATTCAACTATGTACGGGTATATACATACCTAATTTAATTCAAACTCGCTATTCGTGAGATATCACAACTAATATTTGCAATAAAAAAGTGGATTTCTATTATCCCACAAATTATGGTTATCGAAGTTAAAATATGTGCTCATTTCTTAAAAATGGTCGGTTTAAACCTTTTTTCAAATGGATAGACTTGAAAAAAAGGGTCGACAATGAAGATCTTGCTAGAAAAATGTGGCAAGGCAACTTAAAGTTTACTTAGGGAGTATTTTTAATTATTGTGAGGTGTGTATTCTAGGTGTGTGTAGGTGGAGTTTGGTTGTGCATGTTACACTTTGGACATGATAACAGGGTACATTGCAAATGTGAAGGTAATATTAAGATTAAAAAGGAAATATAGCTAATACCGCCTAAACTTATGTAGTTTGGCAACACCATTTCTATTATTTTTATGACATCCATAAGCACTACTTGATTCTTAATGTTAGATTAGATTTTTTTATATATTTTTTCATTACACCAAACAATAGAAGCATGATTATCATAGAGAAATGTAATAATCGAGAATCTGATTATCATAGACATAACACACAATACCAAATGCACCAAATATCAAGAAAACACAATAGGTAAAAGAATGGAAAGGATTCAATCTCATACCTTGATTCATCAAGAATAATACACGTAATAAATTCACCTTGATACATACCATCGCAAACTATTTACATTAGTACATAGACTGAAAGGTTTTCATCGCACTCAAAAACAAAACAACCAGCTTCAATTTCATTACACCCACAAACATCGATTCATTCCCCGTCAGCTAAGACATCCCTTTACCACCCAATTGCTCGTCTGTGTGAGATCAATACATAGATTCTTAGTAACTGTGGTTGGGAGTTGCAGGGTCATTTACCAGTGTCTTTATTAGATTTATAAGCAACAAAAGTATGATGGTTCTCAATTAATTTTTACTTTTAGTAGATTAATGTTGTTGTTATCTTCTTAAGGATATAACAAAAATATAACTAATCAATGTTACATGTTAATTCTATCTCGATAAGTAACAAAGAAGATTAATTATGACTTGTATTATTTCTAAATTTGGGTTTTTATTGTTTAAACCAAAACCAAACAACAATCCATATTAAGATATTTGGGGTTTTGGATATTGGCGTTGAACAAATATCAAGAAATCAGATTTGTTGAAGGATGGATAAAAAGAAAATTTCAGTGATCAACATGAATATGCATATTCGATATAATATATATGTTCAAGTGGACAAATGGGCTAAAATTTCTAGGCTTAAATCACAGTTGGGCAAATGGGTTAAAATTTGAAAGGGTCAAATGGTTAAAATATGTTCTGAGAATTAATTAGCACCACACACATTGTCACAACGCATATGATACTTTGTTTCTCAGCTGCAAGATCGAATGGTTCTTTTATGGTTGTGATGGAGTGAAAGAGCAATGCAAAGAAAAATAGTATTGTAATGACTGAAATGGAGATCAAAAAGAGTAGAAGGGCATATTATTGTATACACTGGTTTTCAGTAGTTTAGGAAGTAAATGAATACCAACAACTTATATATCGATCTTTTTGTACTTTTAAGGCTTCTATTGACATTTTGTACTAAAATTGTTCATTATTAAAAATCTTCTCTTTTGCCTAGCTTTCATATATATATTTTTTTATCATTCTTAGTTACAACACTTCTATCTATAAAATAACACAAGGGTATTGTCAATGAGTCATAGACCAAACCAATCTTTTTAACCCGCATATGTGCATTATGCTCATCACTGCTATGCAAACCTCCATGCCCTCAAATCTCCTACCATTCTCCATATATTTCTTCTATGATAATTGGTTCATTAATCACAATGATAATAATATTCTAATCTTTCTAAGGTATCACATTTATAGGATTTTTGCAATTAAATTGTAACACCCCAACCCGACAAGGGTAAAGATATCACAAATACGGTTTCATATCAGAACCTTAAGTACTATACAAAAGCGGAAGCCTTTACAAAACTTACAAAAGAAAATATAAATAACTTAATAATCAAAATAAATCTAAGATCCCTATATCAAATCTTGCTCTCATCTCTACTCTCAACCGCATCGCTACCTAAGTCTTGAATGCTTTAATACCGCAGGGAAAGAAAATGCGGCTGAAGCATAAAGCCAAAGGAAGAGATATAACAAAACGAAGCTAAACAAAACAATTATACAAATAACGGAATCACAACTAGAATGAGAATATCGAAGCATTGAGGATTCTGCTGTGCCACCAGAATCCGTAAGAACAAATAGCAATCAAGAATAAACACATAGCACATAGATGGCACGCACTTAAACACATCAAAATAACCGGACATTCAACACATTCGGGATAGAGAGCTCATGTAAGCTAAACTAATTTCTAAAGTCTAACGGAAACACTTTCTAGAAAATAATCATGGCATTCATACAAATTAATCAACCTACATTTAACACACTTAATTCAATATTGTAGCAAATGAAAATAAACGGTCCAATCATGGCACTCACATATGATAGAAAACACAAGAAACAACTATAACTAAATATTAAAGACATAACATAGCCATTAGCAATTACAATCAGATACCATAAGCTAAACCAAGCTGATCAATCTTAACACGTTAGTAGTTTAAAATATCAATCAATATAAGCGGATGTAAACTAAGCGATAGGCAAAGTTTGCAAAATTAACCCGAACAATCATGCACACTAAACTTTCAGATACCAAATTTCACTAGCACAATTATTTATCTTGCAGATCAACGAATTTCACCTAATTCATAAACTAAACTAACGTAACATCGATGACAACATACTTAATCACATTTACACATAGTATCATATCCTAGCATAACAAATGGTAGTCACTTAAACATACAAAAGCATAACCACATATAGTAACATATAATAAGCCTAGCACATAATTATAAACACTTGAACATACCAATCAAAATCGTAATCTTGAATATAGACATAACGGATAAAGATTTAGTTAACTACCACAGCCCAACATATCATATCCAAATATTTTTTTTCTGAAGGTAATCTCATAAACTAATTGGAGTAGCTAGCTCCCTTAATTTTGTGAAGACGCTTATTGCACGTGACATCATTCACCGTAAAACATATCGATAACGGATCGGATCTAGGATGCATTCATACCCCCAAATGCATGATAGCGGCCATATTCCATAATTCGAGCTCATAAACAGATAACGAAAGGGATGTGGCGGTAACATCACTCTACCTGCCCTAGAGTCATGTCGAGGTGCATCCCGACACGGACATGGAACCCCACTAGTGAAATATTTGGCTCGGTGTCAAACTAACTTAGGTCAAGCAAACATAAATGTCTGACGATCATAATTCATCAAAACGATATATATATATCAAGTTTCATATCATAAAGTCCAAATCAGATATTTCATGGTTCACTAAACAGATGTTTCAGATAAACAACGGATCAAACAAAACTTAAAGGGTTCATATCAAATGTTGAAGTCAAGGTTCATATCAATACACATCATACGTTCATAATCGAGGTTCATAATCGAAATTCATACTCAAACATAGCAAGGTTCAACAAACGAAGTTCGAGACAAACAGATTCACATAAACAAGTGGAATCATAGCAATAGATGGAACTAATAAGCATAAGAGAAATGACGAAAAGGAAATCATGAGAAAACCTTTACTAAAAAGGTCTAATATCTGTACCTTAAAGCAAATGAGAGAAAAGCAAACGAATGAGTGAATCAATTTAAGATATAACGCCGTGGTTCTCCAACGAATCTACACGGATTATGATTTATTTAAGACTTATTAGCATCATTAAGTTATAACGGATTAATCGTATTAACATTCTTAGAGTTGTGAGTATATCCTCATTCTTAGTGGCGACGTAATATACAATGTTTTAGGTTTTAATCATTAATTATCCAACCTCATGAGACCATGCATACATTACTTTAATTCATGACACTTAGTTCTTACACAAAATCATAACTCCACGATGCTTACAACACTCTTAAGACCAGCTCGTCATATACTTAATCAATGGTTATTAATGACCTCCAAACTTACTATTTTCACATGAAATAACAAATCAACACTCACAAACTTTAAAACCCTAATCGACTCTCATAATCATGACCTAGTTTCTCTCAACTTTTAGTCCCATATTAAATACACATTAAATTGACAAGTTACGGATTTTAATGACTTATCACCTTGACCTAGAACGTGTGAAAAACAAACCGAAGATAACTCAAAACCCATACCTACATTTCACAGTAACTCACACCACCTTGACTTATATAAATCATGTTAACGAGACCAAAGTTTACCGTTTCTTGCTTCAATATATATGCTCACACATGCAAATCCCAACCCTTATAATGTTATTTCCCAAACTCACAAACCATTCGACACAACACACAAACACTTACAAAACTAAATACCCGCAGACTCATGCATACGCCTAGGTTTCCTTATTTTAGCTCTTCATCCAATATCTTTACAGATTGTAGTAGGACTCGCTTGTTTTATTTTGGGTCTACCCGAGAAGGACCAAATGCAAAATCAAAACTCACACCCACACAAGCACAATAATAACGAACATAAATACTTAAGCAAACCCTAGCCTCGATAAAG